>JAAXYW010000970.1:0-26692 GCA_036851895.1 Orthonychiurus folsomi
ATGCGATATTTCGTCTTCTCCCTCCACATATTTGAGCTACGCCCACCACAGGACTTTTGCCCAATCACAATGTTCCGGACAGAGGGACAGATTTCTCGAACTTAGTTATATGTATGATGTGCACAATGTACACTGCTAAGAAATCCAGAAGTCAATTATGAATTTGAATAATGCAAAATGTGTATTTTGTAACTTACAAGTTACTCTATTACAAAACCTTGTTATAATAATTATTATTATTCACAATAATTTTAGTCAATCTAAAGAGTGTAAAATTAAAATGACTCAATACCATTGAATTTTGGCAACAAAAAACAAACTGTAGCGTCGCGTGTACAAAGTGCACTGGATTTTGAAATCCTTTCACCCAGTTCCGGGAATGGATTCCATTTCTAAAGTTGCTCTTTCCATGCTCTCCTGGCCAAAGTCCAACAACCCAGACCCCAGCCCTTGTTGGCATGTATTTTACTGCCCCATACTTTCTCTGGCATTTCACTAATGACCAAAGTAATTTTCCATTACAAAATCATTCCTGGTCCTCATTTCCTCCCCTCATTTGAGCCAGGATTCACAAACCTCCGCCGCCCTTTATACGTCCAATTGTAATAAAGATGCGTGCGGATTCCGGTACTTTACGTACTATGTAGTATTTCGTGCCAGTTTGCATGCAAACTCCGCCAAAGCTTGGCGTGCTTCATTAAATCTGCCCCACATTAAAGGAAATGGTATTTTTTGAGTTCAGGAAGAGCCCAACCCCGCCAAACTTCAAACTAACAATAAGTTTCAAACTAAAAACTTTGCCAATGCCACGCAATGGAAATGCCCGAAATGGATTTTTGGCTCCGTCCGAGCTTTTCCGCTTTACCGTGTCGTGTCGCCGTTGCGGATATCCGAATTTTATTAACCCAGCCCCTTCAATTTTATGACAGAACAAAAGAGCCGGATAAGACAAAACTTGGAAATCTTATATTGGGATTATAAAAACTCAAAAGATAACACGTACCGTACCGTACGTAAGAATTAAGCACTTATATTGATCGGATTATATAAAATTCATATATTTAATTTCGAAAAAAAAGCGTTTCTTTCTCGGCTAATGGTCATTGCATTTATAAACACGTTCGTTTGTATGCCACGTGTCAACGTCAACCCGTCAAAATATATAGGCTGAACTCAATAATAAATGCCAAAATTTTACGGCGAAAAATGTGGGATGGCTGGCTGGTGGCCATTAAGTTACAACATTTAGTGAATTATTTTGCTTATTGTTTGCAGCACGGGGGATCCCCGAGTCTGTATTCGATATTCACATTCAATTAAGCCTTTGCGATTTGCTAATGATCTGATAGGACACGAATACCTTACGGACAGATTACCATAAAAGATTACACGTTGAATAAACCCAACCCAAAGTCGGCTTCGGCTTTTATTGGCTTTGTATGTTTGTTTGTATGGCACGGCGGGAGGATTGAAACATTTAAAAAGAGAGACGACTTAAATACAATGGAAAGATTTGGGTCAACCAGCCAGGTGCTTGTAAAAAAATTTCATGTCCCATTTGGTGTTTAATTTTAATCTCTTCTCCTTGCTAATTAGGAGGCCGCCGCGTGGCCATTAATTGGTCCTTGTAATTTCCTAGCGTTGCATTTGCAGGTAATTCCATAATCCTGTAATTCTATGCTGTGCTCCAAAACCCAAAGGCATAAGGTTACCGTAACACAGGAATGATACTACTGGGAAAGAGTAATGATAATGAGAGGAAATTTGTGGGCTTTCCCAAGCCCTAAACTTTTGCTCAACATCAACATGTCCCCTAGAATCTCGGACCTTAATCTACGGAAATGGAATGAAACGCAANAAATGGAATGAAACGCAACTTCAAACTTACAGTGTAATTTGCAAGATTCGTGACTCTGCATTTGAGTTGTCCCGTCTGTCCAGCGAGGACCGTCACATTTCCATGGGTATCAATTTCTGGTCTTCCATTTGACAATCCGCCGCCACCGCCGCCATTCCAGCCACCACTGTTGAGTCGCATCGCAATCGGCGTCAACGGGTTCGGCCCATTCCCACCATCCTCTGTGAAAACGGAGTCCCCACAAACCCTCCCCATCATCAAAACCACGAGGACCACCATTGTCTTTTGCGGAGCTGAACTAATCACCCGCTCCCCCATCATCGTTTACTGCTCCTTAATTGGATTCATAAAACACAAAAGGGGCGAATGGCGGGAGGAGGAGTTCGCATCCTGGCGTCTTGAGATCTGGAATTGGTTTCTTCGGCTTCCGAGGAGCTCAAATCTGAAAAAAAAAGATTAGGAGCAAAGAATTATTATATGCTCTGCAGAAATATACATAATGTAGGATTATACAATACGAAATGGAATGTAATCTTGGTACAGACGGTTGGCATATATGCCATGGTTCGATAGATTCTTATGTGGGATTTTCTCGAAGGAAAAGAGATAGGGGGAAAAAAGCGCGTGTGGAGATTAAATTTAGATTAGGATTTTAATCTGGAAATTCAATTTTACAACGGGAAAGCCTAGAAATGAAAAATACCATCTCAGTGTACGGGTCTATGAAGCATGTGCCTTGCATTTTATTTCTCCTATATATTTAATTTAGCCCAAAATAATAAGAAAAGTGGACTTAATTGAACATATATATTTATATACATATATATATACTGTATATACTGTATACTGTATATATTGTATACTGTATATACTGTATACTGTATATATTGTATACTGTATATACTGTATATATATAACATATACAGCCCTACGGCAGTAGGGCTGTGCTTGGTAGCGTGGTTGGTCCGGCATCTCCCGGATAGAGTAATGCCCCGGGTTCAACTCCCGGCGCAGCCAAAATTTTTAACTTGTCCAGCGGAGTATAAATGCAGCTTTAAATCAAATTAAACATCTATTTTTAGGTTGAATTACTTATGTTGCAGAGAACAGAAACAAAACTCCATATTTTTATGAATGACCCGTTTTGAATTTGATGCCTTTTTTCAAGAATTTGATGGCTTTTCCAACTCCATGTGTTAGTAATAACTGTAGACTTTTAGAAACTAGTAAAAAAAAGCGTGTTTTTCTTCACCGCTTAACTGTAATACAATCACAATGAAACAAGATAAAAGCCCGCATGGCAATCCTCATATCTTTTCCGGAAGTAAATTGCATGTTTCGGGCGGTGAGTTCTGGAAGACATAAGCTACTTATTTCAACCTTTGGAGACGAGTGGCAGTTTTCCACCGTAACGAGGAAAGAGGATGCAATTTCATCGATTCAATTCCATCCCAACTTCATCCACTTGTATGTAAACAGAACAATTTGCCATTTACTCTTTTTTTTTTCCACGACAAAACACGCGCCGCGACTGACTGGTCCCAGTTACCCTTTCAGTTTCTTTGTACGTACGCCTCGCCACGCTTGAAGGAAAGTGACTTTATTTTCTTTCTCTTTTTGGACTGTCATATTCCTCCGTCCTCGTAACACAGAAATATGCATGTGGACATTTACTTCCTTTTTTTTACGCATATGCGACAACATCCCTGCCATTCCTTTCATCCCCAATCCTTTTGCTTACGCAGTAATAGAAGTGGATTTCTTTTTAGGAGTTTTGTCAGTCATAAAGTTAAAGTTACGTGCGTCAACGCCGGCCGGATTTGGGTCACAGTCACAACAAGTTTTTGCCTGAATGCGGGCGGGCAAAGGAGAATGACGACGATGTTTGATCTTCAGGATCAGATTCAAAAATTAAACTTGGATTTGCAAAAATAGTCTTCAATTTTGACATGCATGGCGGAGCAGAAATATTACTTACTTTTTGGTTCCAAATTGTTAATACAATCCACACACTAGCGGTGAGCTATGGTGGATATTACATGGATTGCAAAATTCAAGTTGATATTTATATTTGGTCAATAAATTTATCATCTAAAAATAACCCATCTGCGTATTTTCATTAGAAAATCATAAATAATAAATATTGTGCCCTTCAATTTGTAATAAATAACATCATCGCTGAGCACAATCCCTCCATTGATTTGAATGCATAACAAATTTGAATAGCTAAACTTTATGAGTGAGCAGTGAGCACCTAATCAAATAAATACAAAAATAGCAGAGACCACTGCACGTGGCATTCATATACATCCGTGCTTGATATGATTTGACCTCGCCATCAATGACAATGACTCAACCATTATTGATGAAGACGAAGATAGTTCCATCAAATTGCCATTATCCCCAAATTAACCCTAATTACAGGCAAAAAGTAGGATTACGTACCGTAGACCCTCATTGTGGAGTCTTCCCTTAAATTAGCTATCCAAACAGCTCAATTACTTTCCAATTCCCCATATATGTTTTGAATGGGCACATTCCACTCGGGTGAATCTATTCCAAGGGTAGATCAAAATAGGATTACGTACCGTAGACCCTCATTGTGGAATCTTCCTTTAAATTAGCTATCCAAACAGCTCAATTACTTTCCAATTCCCCATATATGTTTTGAATGGGCACATTCCACTCGGGTGAATCTATTCCAAGGGTAGATCAAATCGTACTGTAATTTCAGAATGAGTTCGTCCGCTTTTGGCTTGGGCTTTGGCTAATTAACTAATTACCCTCACGGACTACGGACGAACTGGACAATTCGCGAATTAAAACCAAGCCCCGTCTGGATGTACATACATAACGTAGCCTTTGAGCTTATCATTATCCAATTGAACAGGTGCACCCATTCACAGCGACAGCACAGCATTATACGTACGTACTACAACTGTAATTAGTACAATTGACCATACAGTGCACAGTAAATAAGACACACAGCAATGGCATGGCATGTGAACCCATAAAATAGTAAAATGTAATTAGATTTTGGATTCAGCAAAGGAAATTGGCGAGGATTTCAAATCATTTGCCATGTACAATGTACGCGCGGGAATTGGGTCAGTAGGAAGAGGGACTTAGGGCATTTAAAATACCGAGTCATGGAAATTTTGCACCAGCTGCCATTATGCCACACATGAAGGGGTATTAGGATAATGCACACTATACGAACGGAAATTAAGATTGATGGGATTACAATGCTGTATGTGGGACTGCATGGATGGCAGGCGGAGGTTCAGAAGCTGAAGCCTCTGATCGAAGCGGATAATAAAATATTCATCCGAATTGGTTTTTGAGAATTGGGAATGTATCTGGATCGCAGCTGAACTGCTGCACCAACGGCCCATTTTCAAATGTTTTAGAAAATTTGTAAACTAAAATGGGGTGTTGCGTTTTTGTTACTGGTCTTAAGAAATGAAGTTTTTTGCTGAATAGGAGTAGATATTTTGTAGCGTAAAAAGAGACGTGTTTTTCACAAGCAAGGTCCATAATTTATTAAAGAATTTCCTTGATTTTTGAAGAGCAATGCTTATGTAAAATGAAGTGAAAGTCCGCCATAAACGATTTAGGAGATTTTCGAGCCATATTAACAATGATTTATTGACAATTCTAATGTTGGCCACTATAAAACTTTTAATTTTTTGGTTAAATACAGAAAAAAAATAATTGCGCAAACAAATAAATAATTATCCGCCAATTTCCCGCGGGAAGAATCAAATATATGATTATTTGGTAATAATTAGCCGAATACTCATGGATATTATAAAATCTAACTTTCTAATTCGAAATGGGATTGAAAACCCTCACAGAATCTGCATACCAACAGTTCAGGAACTTCAGAATGTGTGGATTGTGCCAGTGCCGTGCCATAGTTTCCCTTTGATGAGACGCATACAAATAAAATCCGAATTCATATTCAACCCCGCTTTCTCCCTTATCTTTGGTTTGCATGGATTAGCTGCATGATAATTTATTCGCACTCCCCCGATTCCCGACGAAGGATTTGACATGTGCTGGAAACAGAAGATCATCCAACTAGAAGTAATTATTGGGAGCGGGAGTACACAAGGATTCATACGACGGTGGTCGATTATCACTCACGCGTTAATTGTGATGCATTAATTTCGGATTCTGGTTAGAAAGTAATGAATTTCCAACAAAATTTTCCAATGCTTTGTTGTAGTGTCGACGCTGCCAGATAAGGACGGGATATTTAACGCATGGAATGATTTAGCCGGCCGGAAATAGGAAATCCGTCTGCATTATTTGGGGTAGGAATTTTTCATTCACCGTATTTTCATTGTTTAAATTTTCACCGTATTTTCATTGTTTAAATTTAATCACAAATACATAGCAGCCAATTCCTCATGCTGATTTAAGAATTTCTCATTATTTTGTCAATTTTGATGCTAGAATGGTCCGAAAAAAGTAAAAAATCTAAAAATTACGCACTACACAAAAGAAACACACTAAAAATGCATATGAACATACGAGAAAGACAACCACCCCTGCTGTGCCGTGCACATTCAATTATGATCGAGCTCTAAACTTTTAACGCTCTCCACAATTTTTCATAATTCAGTTGTAAATTCACCGGCTAAACTTTCCACCCCCTTCCCTCCCCCTCTTTAATTATTTAAGGGAGGCTTCGCGTCGAAACCTAATTCCGGTCCGGTCTCCTTTACTACCATACCACCACCAAACTCCCGCCCGCCTTCCCATCAGCTTAATTATAATTTATTTACCAGTAATTCCAAGTCATGTTTCCTTTCCCTTGCCTTGGTGGGAACTGCTCCATTCAAACAAACCATTTCAAAGGGAGCCAAAGTCCGCCCTGCCTTGTCATCTCCGGGAAAGGACTTTCTCCTGCTTTCACTTCCCCTGCCTGCCTGCATATAGAATGTATGTATGCGTCTAGCTCTCATTTGTGTGGTAGTTAATCAGAGATGGGCCACATCCTATTAGCTGGCCACTAGTTAGTTTAACCAGTGATTAAATTTATAATAAAACATTTAGGCAGGCTTTCAGCTTTTGAATACTGTGAACTAGCCAATGTATAAATTTAGCATTGCTAATTTTAGTTAACAATGGGATGAGATGAGATGTACTATTACAGTATCAACTTACTTATATTAAATACGGGAAGGGCATCAAATAATAAAAACTTGTACTTGTTCCCTTCAAAATCACATTTGCACTGCTCCCACTACATCCATTTCAAAAAATTTTTGAAAAAACTTCAATTGGGTTCCGATTCCAACAAAAACTTAATAAAGCATCAAAATGCAACTACAAATGCCTCCTTTGCCCATCTCCGGATTGGAACTTCATTTGTAACGTTAATAACGTTACCTAGGATTAGATTTCCTTTACTGCATCAGGGAAAGTCCCAACTTCTTAGACCCACCACCCACCATGTATCATTTACCCGTACGTAGTACGCAAGATGCAGGCAGGCAGTGGACCCCCGACCACTTATTTTGAGGACAAAGACGGTTATTTACGGTAATGCGTTTGAGACGCGGATGAACTCCGGAGATATAAAATTGGATTCCGGAGTTGAAAAAGTCGCGTCGTCGTCGGCGAGGAAATCAGGAAGGGATCTGTACAAAAGGCAGGCCCCTCCGTCCCAGTGCCCCATATTATTTTTAAAATATGAGCTCAAAAAGGTGTTCGGAATGACTTTTGAATTTGTGCGGAGGGGAAAGACTCAAGGGAAATCGTCGTGTACATCGGAGTACGTATTTCGTTTCCGCGTCTGTACACGTCTGGATATTTGCTTGTTTATGGGATCATCTCCTTTCTCTCACCACCCGCGGTTCCGTTTGCTTTCCCTTCAATTTCGATTCCATTACATTCGGGCATTGTATGGGATATTTTGAAGGACTCCGACGCTGGGGCTCAGGTTTAGCTTTTTGAACGAGCCTTTTATTATCCCATTCGATTCCGGGTGGTTTTGAATGGAAAATATGCTTTCTCCGGGCCCAGCTGCTGCATGGTGCTGGGTGACT
Source organism: Orthonychiurus folsomi (assembly GCA_036851895.1). Classification (NCBI taxonomy): domain Eukaryota; kingdom Metazoa; phylum Arthropoda; class Collembola; order Poduromorpha; family Onychiuridae; genus Orthonychiurus; species Orthonychiurus folsomi. Next base: position 7,918 of record JAAXYW010000970.1, read on the forward strand.
TGTGAAGGATTCACATGCACTTGCAATGCGATACATACATACGAATACGAAACAAGAATAGTCGTCTAAATCCATGGCAAATCCTCGGATAGGATAAGGCTCAAGTGCGTTTTGGCATATGTATAAACACCTTGTCGCTAGCTACGAGCTGCATATTGAAATGGAATGCGGGACCAGCTTTTACCGCGACTCAAAATAAAGGGTGTCCGTTTTTTTGTGCTAAATTTTGATATTTGAATGTACATTTTATGCTTTTTGGTTAAAATTCTTAATTAAAATATGGCTAGTAGATGAAAAAGGTGCACATTTTACGTACTGACCTTATAATCTTCAGAACATATAAATGAAGACATTTGTTAACAGCTCAAAATTATGTTTCCTGTTTTCTCAACATATGCATAGAGCTCACCAAATTATCATGAGTAAAGTCGCAGAAAGTTGCACTTTTGTCACACTCTGTGTGCTTTCTCAGAACGGCACAAATATTTAATTTACAAAATTCTACGTTTCAAATCCCTTGGGGTAACCCGAGAGCTCCGCTTTTACTATATGTACGCACTCAGTTCGCACACATTTGAACGATGACTTCAAATTTCCTTTCCTATTTGCATTTGCATTTCCCGGTCTCTCTTTCCACACATGGATATGCATACAAAGTGAAACGCGCACAAAATACATATAAACGGTCAACTTTCTGTCTAGACTCAACGCAATATAAGATTTTGCATTAACAATTTAATTAAACTAAGATTCCGGCCTTTCAAAAATTCCAAATTTGGAAACTTGAGACATCTGCACGGGGTCATTTCTTTTGAGCTTTTCAAGTGCCCTTGACACCAAGGCGCCTATGCACACATGGTATTAACATGCTAGGTGCACGGGGGTTTGGAAAAGTCTTTGATGTGCATGCACAAAGCAAGCACGGAAAATAGGAAATCCGCCACCGTTCCCTCACCCCTGATTGAATAAAAGCTAATTGATTTCTCACTAATGACAATAGCCGAGAAGGACTTGGGATCCTCTTTGCAACCCTTTGTATAGTTTAGCATGGCAGACCAGTACAGCACAAAGGTAGCTCGGATTGAGGCGGAGGGAAAATTACATCATGTAATTACAAGGGTTTCCTTCCACCAAACATGGTTTTGTAATTTAAATCACATCCAAACCTTGTTTGATTACCTCCACCAATCAAGAAACATTGTGGTGGTAAGTTCACCAGTACATTGTATATGTATGTATGTACAACCTGGTTGTAGGTAGAAGGATTATTTCTGTATGTGTGTGTGTGTACTGCACTTGTACTTCATCCTATTTGCTCGGAGCTTCTATTTCTCAATGGAAACCTTATGTACATATTTGTGAACAACTTCAAATCAGATGAAGGAATTGTGTGTGTGTGTGCAATACGACACGCGAATGTGGACAATATTCAAAATTCAAGGGGAATAAGCAAAGTTGGAGATACGAAGATTCTTGGATTCTTGATTATATTTCAATAGGGTTCGTTTATTATGGATTATGGAGTGATGTGTGTGTGACGCAAATACGCAAATTCTTAAAATGACATGAGTGGTTTTTTGTATACTAATAATTGTATTTTATAAATTGTTTCAAGCCCTAGTTTATTTAAATACAATGTCTTTTGTATTATTGATCAATAGAGCTTTGTAGTCCATGCAGTTTATATTAAGCACATAGGACAACTCCTTTTCACTCAAATCCCCGTGTCATTGTAATTACAATATTTTCGGCAATCAAGAAATTTGGCCCCAATTTGTTATTGTTTGCTCCAAAATTTCGGTCATGTCAATCATATGTACTCCCACACATGTTAGCAAACTAAACAGAGCAAATCACATCTGATCAACTCAGTTTCCCCTAAGCCTCATTAGCTTAGAAAGGATGGCCGGACTTTTACAGAAATCCCCGGCGGGAATTCTCCCAGTTCATTCCACGCCTACGTACAGCAAGTCCGCCACCTCCAACCACCCACACCACTTCCGTCCAAATGAAATCCGCTCCCTCAAATTGATTACGTTTTCCATTCAATCCCGATCCCCTTCTTCGTCTTCACCTGAAGGAACTTTGGCAGAGCAGGCAGGAAATTGTAAAGTTTTTGAGGAGGCGACAAGCCGCGAGGGAAAATAAAAACTGAATTCTTGTATTTAACTTTGCCGCCAGGCGGCGGGGACTTGAAAGAATATTACATCCGGTCCTCCTCCTCGAATACGTAGTAATCTCACTCCAATTCCTTGCAATTCACACAAATACACACAGTCGTCACAACTGGTGAAAGTGGTTTTCTTTCACCAATTGTGACTCTGACCCCGCATCCGCATCACACATTCCAATCCAGTAAATCACATGGCCTTGGATCAGCTTATGGCGGGAAAGGAAGCTAGGGTTTAGTTTTAAACCAGACTGCATGGATTGACCCACTTGGCCGTGTGGGTGTGGGTATGGGAGCCTTAGCATTTAAAAGTCAATATTTCTTTATCCCTTGGACTGGATTTTTGGGTTGAAGGATTTTTCTTGTGCTCGTTTCTTTGTGGCCGGGCCGAGAAATGTATGTGAGGAGAGGGAGTTAAGGCCGGCTCCTCCATTTATTTAGGGGATGAGTCTACAAATATGAGCTAAAGAGCCCATCATCGATTTGCAGGCCGGGGGAATTCGCTTCGCACCCAGATCGGGTCCGACGCGGCGGTCAGTCGATCCGTCCCCATGGATCATTAATCATAAACCATGCAGGTAAAACTTGCCGTACTGCAAGGCACGGCAAAGCGTTGGATGTTGGGTTTTGGGTAGACAAGTGTGCTTGTTTGGGTTTATCTATTAGTGTTATATGTAAGTGTTTTAACTTTACAGGTTATTGGTTTAAATTTTTTTAATATTTTAAGGTTAGTAACGGTAAAATAAATAAAATTCGTATATGTCCCACCTGGATTTTAACGCAAAAAGCATGGCACTGCAGCACTTATAGCTGCAGAAAATATTTGAATTTCCCGCTTCTAAAGTTAAGTAATAAGTGTTCTTCGGGATATGCATATGTGTGTGCTAACCACCCGGAATAAATAAGACTGCATCAGAAACTGGCAACCGAGATGAAATTGTATCCGACCAGTATATTAAGATAAAATCAGTTGATTTTCTTTTCTTAAAAAAACTTTCCTATTAAAGTTATCAAAATTCTTAGGCTGACTAAAGCTGAAAAAAGTTGAAGCTGCATCATTATTTGGAATGGCGGAACAGTTAATTCACATTTATTTTGAAATCACTTGTAGTAGCCGCTAAAACTGGCACAAGTTTACTCCAGATACGACGTACCCATTCGAACAGAGCTAAATCTGCTAAAAGGAACCACCAACCCAAGTACTTTACCCCCCACAAATTCCACCATTTGTAGAATAACTTTTGCAGCCACGTGCATTAATTCTACGTATAACTATACCATTCAGATTATCACGAGATCCCCAACTTATGCTTTCCCCGTTGTACATTATTGCCCTGCCCATGCCAGTCATTTGATTTCCCCAACTTCGCCCTTCCATTTGAAACTTATTCCTCCGAATTAGAAAACCCACAAAAGCTTGTGGCAAACTCGGCCTTAAGTGAAAGCGAACTTTCTCCACAATTTTCTAGCCCTGCATTCAATTCCTCTTATCTTCCGCTGCTTTCCCTTCACGTAAAGAGTGTGATGGAAGGCAGATCTGCCCTGTGGTTTTACGAAGGAAGGAAGAAACTTGAACTAAAATTTAATACACGCCGCCGGAGAAAATCGTCGTCGAAGAACTCAACTACTCTTTAATCCCGCCCGCTTGCTTCTCCAACCTTCAAAAATACTGTAAAGACAAACAGGAGATTCCGGGAGGAAGGGGAGCAAACAAATTATGTTGGGGGGCCCTTGTCATATTTACCAACTTAATAATGAAAGCTGTACAAATTTAATTAACAGGGGGTTTTGGGACGTGAAGGGTAAACATGGTGTGGAGAGCTCAGCTCATCGCATGAGAAATGAGGATAAACTGACTGAATCCTTACGTTACGTACGTGTAACATAACATAAAGTACGTACGGCAATGGGTATAGGCTGGGGAAAATGGAAGGGGGATTGATATTCATGGAATGGAGCTTCCAAAGTGTGGTCTAACCACTCCGCGCCACGTTGTCTCCAATAAGTCAAACTTAATTGGGGTGCGGGAATTTAAGGGAAATTGGGAGAGATTATAAAGGCGAGGCACGGAGAGGGAATTGATCAAGGAGATGTCAGAGTCAATATTTACTTGGAAAGGGGAAACAAACGGAATTTTTAACCCGGGATGACTATGACTATGACGTGGGGTTTGTAAAAATTAAGAAATTCCAAGAGGATTTGCGTAATCGAATGCGACGCTATAGGGCCTTGACGTGTTTTGAAATTGAGTCAATAAATTTAGTCAAAATTCAATATAAAAGTTTTCGACTGTGGCGGGAGAGATTATTGTTCTACGGTCGCTGCTGTTTAACTTCATATCTTACGCGTTTTTATCAACATTCAACATTTAAAAAGTAAAAAAAGTTAATTATGAGTAGTAAACTCAAATTCTACGTAAATATTCAAATAATTGTGCACCGATTCCATGTTAATTATCATCCATGATCCCCCACCAATTAATTTTGTTCGCAATCTTAGATGCCATTTGAATGTGGTAAGACCGCGGGTGAAAGTACCACAGCCCATAAGATAGCTCCCTGCCAAGACGATTTTAGGCAAGACCATAATTAAGCAATAAATAAAACTTGCCTTCTTCCCTTCCCCCTTCGGGTGTCGTGCCGTGGACTCGAATTCTCTTTTGCCTCCAAACTCTCAACTCACTCACTCACCACCTTGTAAATCAACCCACCCCCACAATCCTCGACTCTTCCTTGTTTTTGTTATTCTAACAAATCACCCGCAATTAATTAACCCTTATCTTCATTAGGAGATAGGAAAAACTCCTGCTTTCTCTTGGATTTTCTGGCTCGCGGTTCAGCTGGGTGCGTGCGTAATCACGCAACGCCAACGCCAACGCGTAATGTTAATTAATTCAACATTTTCCCCGCCCCTTGTCCACCCAAAAATCCATGCAGCAAGTCACAATTAAACACTTTTCCAGGCTGACACCGTCCGTTACTCCTGCTGCGTTTTGCGTGGCCCAAAAGTGAAAGCGGGTAAAAGTCAGTTCTAACTTTCTCTCAAATTACGCGCTCCGCCAGTTCACCGTCACTTCCACTTTCCCACAGCTCAATCCTGATTTTTCTTGTACAGTAAAGACCACATGCGTACGTAGGGGTTGAAGGGCAGGATTATCAACCAAAATATTTTCACTTGAACCTTCGCCCCGTAACTATTAATTTCGCACGTCCGAGCGTTTATTAGTCGAAGCGTACGTGACGTCCCGGGCTTCAGGAGTTTGCAATCCAATCTGAAAGGGCGGAACTCTTGTCATGAAACGGAGGCGGCCGCCGATTTCTTGGTTGTAATAACGAAATGAGTTCCTCCCGTTTGCTTTCCTTTACTTTCTTTTTAGCTTTTCGGTTGATTGGAGCCCGGAGTCGTTTTTCTTTCCAAGCTTAGATCCCAAGAAAAGGCTAAGGAGTTTCTTGGGGGATCCCAGCTGGTGTAATTTATTGGTTTAGTGTTTAATGCTTCTATGGGGAGGTTATTGGGTGAGTGGGGCTGAGTGGAACTATGGAAAAAGGGTTTTGCTTTCACCAAACTGAACTCACACTCCACCAGAAGTTTTTATTGCTTTTTGGCATTTTTGTTTAGCAATTTGGAAGCGGGGGAAGTTGTCGCGTGCTTGAAGTTGTCAAGTTTCTCAAACCTAATTTTATTCCTTTCTAATTTCAAATCCTAAACATACCAACCGCCCATGAATTTATTTACTTTTCCTGCTTCTTTTTTGAGTGTATGTTGTATATTTTCCTTCCCTCCTCTCAACGGGAGGTGTCCCCTCTCCCCTGCTGTCAAAGCAAGTGCTATTCCAAGTTTCTGCAATCAAATTCACTTTCCTCTGGGGAAAGTCTGCTTTCTCCAGTCAGAATGAGTTTTGATTTGAAATCTGAAACGGAGTCGTCGGATGCAGATGCGAAGGAGGATATGTGCGAATGTGAATGCTTTCACCGTCTTCCGTCCTGGTGGGCCCACTTGAAGTGACTTGAAGTGGTAGTTGTCACTCGGGGAAGAAGTTCACTCGGATGTGATTGATAGTCACTCGACCGCGTCTCCTTATTAAATACGCCCGTTCAGGCCGTAGCCGTGGAGTATGACGACAGGGACTCCTTTCCACGCCACTTTGGATGGATTTCCCCCCACCAAAATCCTCGTATGCAGCCCAAAGAAAACTGTGAAATATGAATCCGCCGTGGAGAAAGAAGTTTTTTTTACGTTTTGAGCATCCAGCGAGGACACGAGTGAAGAGGCTCCGCTGAGTTTGATAGATTTCCACCACTTACGAGCCAACCACGTTCCCACTTTCAGATGATTATGGGAAAGGGAAATTGGGGGTCCTTTTACTGGGACTGGGAGCACCACACAATGGTCGATTTGCAAAATGTGATGTTTTCACGTATGCGTATATACCCCCAGCGATTATGGGGCTATTAAAATATCCGCAAACAACTCAAATCTCAAAAATGAGACGTCAGTCACAATTTATGTACTTTCCCCTTTCCCCCAAATAATGGGAAGTGACAATATTATGCAAGTCAGGGCAGGCAAAAGAGGAGGGGTGCGCTGTGCTGCGCCGGTTTTTTTGTGTGAAAGATGAAAGGACCTTTCCCGTAATTTGACAAAGATAATATTTGACACTTTTGGCAGAAGGGAATTCCTGAAGAAATGCGACCGTGGAGAAAGGGCTGACGGCTCCGAGGAAACTAAACCCGATTCCATTCGCTCCGTTCGTTTTTATGTGTGAGAATTGTAGTAAGGGGAGCGGGTGACAGGGATTGCGTCTGGCTAAAACCCGGGACCGGGCGGGTGCGGGTATCGTACTTTTGGGGGTGTTTCTTTCCTGCTTTGTTTTTTAGTGTTGGTATTGCATTGCAGACGAGAAACTCATATCCTTAAATTTTGCCAGTAGTCCGTAAGAATACTGTACACAGCACTGCTGCACAATATTTACTTCTCAACTTTGCGTATGATATGCGTAAAACGCATGAAGGAAACGCTAATGTATGCCAGTAAGCACAATTTATTAGGTAGGGTTAAACTGGCAACTGGCATGGGGCAGAGCGGAAGCATTCGTGGCTGGTTTTTGTGGGAAACCAGTTTAGGCGGGGAGGGAAAGGAAAGGAGCCTGGAAGATAGCAAAATGGTTACATGCAGACCTTCTGGAGAGATATAAATTGTGAGGAAGGATTTGGACCAGCGACCTGGATATGTAGAGATCTGATATGACTTCAGGCTTTCCACATATTGCAAGTATTTGCATTTCCAGGGTGAGCGTCTACGTATGTAACTTGCATTCTCGTAATATTTTAGGCAAAAACTTTACTATAGATTGCATGAGGTTTTTTTTGCAAAGAATTATATATTATGCTCATTATTTATTAAAATGTGCCACAATAGAAAAGAACGGATTTTTAAATTCTAAAAATATGAAAATTTTGGGATAAATCTGTGCATTACAGAGTTTGTTTATCAACCAGCATTGCATTTTGATTTTTTGACTAGTCTTCAGTCTTCGGTTATCGGTCGCTGACCTGGCCAGATGTAGGTTTGCTTGAATATTTGCTACTCTCTTTTTTTTTAAAAGCAAAAGCACAAAGCTTTGTCAGTAGGATAGGAGGACTTTGCTATATACAAAAGCTGCAAATGCAGGTTTTTCTTACACTGCTTACGTTGTATTGCGCAGGTAAGAATAATTTAAAAGTCAAGCAATTTTAAATCTTGCAAATTTCTCTCCCGTCTGACCTAAAAACCTTTGCAGAATTCCCCACTCAATTATTAATCCATGCACTTCTTTCCCAGAGAGCCATTATGCACCCTGGATACCTTCCCCTTTAAAGTGATGAGTTGTTGATTAAATCCTGAGCTCTGGCTTCTCTGGGAATCCGTCGACTTGGCCGGGTCTAAAAACATCTTATTTAAAGAAGAGGCCTTCGTGCCCAGGTGTGTGCAGCTTTCCCTCCTACATTCTACAGGCCAGGGTACATCGATTTTCCCTCTTTATTTTTCCAGCACAACCCCCCTGTCTAATCTCCATTTTATTCTGTTATGGAAGCAAGAATGTTATTGGATTTTATCCGTAAGGATAGTTATTGATGAAAATTAGCAGAGAAAATTAATATGATACCCAAAATAAACTGATTGCATGCCACACGCACGGAAAAATATTGCTGTACGTGGAAGGATAATATCCATACCATGATTCAATCGACGCAAGTTGAAATCCTTGCCGGATATTAAACGATATTAAGTACTAAACGCCCACCAACAATTTACATCTTTGCTTCCGATGGAAATTAAATTTGAATTTTATCATAAGGATGGGTACCTTGCTGCTGTTTAATAAAACAAATCTCCCTCTAATTTCAAACGTAATGCGTAGTATGGGCGTGGCAAAGGCAATTCGCCTTCAGGCAATGCACAGTTTGGAATGATTATTAGCCAAAGTCATTTTATCTATTTGAACGTAGACTGTTTTTATTTTATCCGACTTTTATTTTTACGTATTACGTATATATTTATGTTTAAATCTTAAACAGCATGTACATACACGGAAGACAACTATTTATTTCATGGCTCAGACTGCTTCATTTTTTTTTTCAGCTTGTCGCTTGGGTTTCACAATAATAAATTTTAACTAACCATTTTTTAGCTTGAGAAACTTTGTAAAGGGATTTCTTCTGCTTACCTTACCTTGCTGCAATCAAGACCTCCAACAGTCACTAGATGGGACGAGGCGCACTGTATACCTAAAATGAATTTTGAATTTTTTAATTAAGTTTCGAATCAAATTTCAATCAGCTTTTAATAAATTCAAGAACTGTAGAATCACGAAGAGGAAATAATTTACACTTAATTATCGTACCTTCTTGCCACCATTCAAAATACAACTGCCACTGTCCGTCGTTAAGCGTGCTTTACATATGTACACCTAAATATGTATATTTCAATTTAGTCCAATTTTCAATAAACTTAAAAAGTGGAGGATGTCAAAAAAATGCTCTTAGGTTAGCTGACCTCCAAAATTACAAATACCACTAGGATTCAAGCATTTCATTGCCTGATGGATATTTAATATTTTTAAATTTTAAATAAATTTTAAATAAATTTAAAAATCCTAACACCTAACTCGAATTTATAATGTAGCCGTGTCTTAATCATCACAGTTCCCCTCCCCCCCCCCCTATAGCTCAGCGTCTTGACAAAATGCATCAATTCTGTAACAGCGAAGCGTGAATTTGTACTTGAATCCTTCCCATGCATGGATTTATCCCACGCTCTTTCACACATTCATCGGTTGCGCTGAACAGTAGTGTAGCGACTAGCGAAGGCCAGTGTTTTGCTTACAGAAAAGTGGGAATAAACCTTCGGCTGTGTCTAATCCATCCACGTAACAATGTCATTTGACAAATGTGTCCAATTCATAAATGCATGGGCAATGTCAGCAGACCTCAAAATATGATGGAGGCCTTCATACAAGGAAATCAAATGATGCCTCCACCTTCTCAGGCAAGGACCGGCCGGTCAGTCTGCCAATTGACAAAATGCAACATACACTGATTTGTTATAATAAAAAACATTAAATGAACCAGCCACTGTGACGTGGCACAGGGTTTTTTTTTTATTTGTGCAACGGCTATTTGATATTGTTGAATATAAATGTACATATACTTGTTCTTAACATTCATAAGCCAGTTTATTAGCAATTAACTACATTAAACACCATCCGGCTCATATTTCCGGTCTTATAATAAACATGACTTTGAGAACGGTTGACAATAAGTTCATTGTCAGTTCCTTGGCCGATTTAATCTAGTTACTTGTTTAAGCCTTAGCCTTGGCTGTGATGTGCTATGTTTATAGCTTATGATTTGGATTTTTAACGGAGAAACCAAAACACTTGGCGGCCGCGGAAGACAATCTTATAACGGAAAAGCTAACCCCCATTTATCCTAATAATAATGTTTAACTAACTGCGCGCGTTTCTACTATAATACGTTTTGTGGTAAAAATAGCATTGGACACCAAAATCAAGCTGTAAGGGAGGGGGTTGTGTACTAAGGAACTCAGAAGGGGGTTGAAACTTGGATACATTGCATGGTCAAATTTTTGGTATAAAAGTTTGAAAACAAACCCAAACAGATCACAGTCAACCGACAACAACCAATTTTTACTGTATTAAATATTTACACAAATTACACTGTTTTGAAATTATTCAAAAAAGAATCAATTCAAATTCAAGAATCTTAAACATGCGGAAATCGGTACTTAAGAGCACTTGAATTTGGAAAACTTTTTGAATCCAATTAAATGTAACCATAATTTGCTTTTCAAACAGGTACTATTGCTTTCCCTGGTTTTGGGAGTCGTCCTGTTGGCAAATTATGCGGAAAGTGGTAACAGAGGAGGGGGAGGTGGAGGTGGTTACGGTGGTGGAGGAGGAGGAGGTGGCGGACGCCGTGGAGGTGGAGGTGGTGGAGGTTGGGGCCAAGGAGGTGGTAGAGGCGGCGGTGGAGGTTAGAAGTAAAGCATCAATTAATATTAACCAGTGTTTTAAAATTGAACCTTGGCTATAGGTGGTGGTAAAGGAGGTGGTGGTGGCGGTAACCCTTGGCAAGGTGGTGGAGGAGGGGGAGGTGGCAAAGGAGGTGGTGGAGGAGGGGGAGGGGGAGGTGGCAAAGGAGGTGGTGGAGGCGGTAATCCTTGGCAAGGAGGTGGAGGCGGAGGAGGTGGACGGAAAAGCGGTGGAGGTACGTACGCATGTTTCTTCTATATTATTATGAAGTTAGCAACCATATTTTAAAATTATGCCTTTAAATGAAGGTGGTGGTTACGGAGGTGGCGGCGGGGGAGGAGGTGGAGGAAGGTCAGGCGGACGCGGAGGTAAATCCGATAGAATATCTGGATGGCTAGATTACAAGTTAAACACTATTTTTTTCAAATTCCAGGCGGTGGAGGCTGGGGGCAGGGCTAATCAACTTGTGAAAGATTCAGCAATGCTTCTGATGTACCTTGTAGCTTTCAAAATTCAAAGCAAAATTCTCAGTTAATTGAAGTGGATTATCTAGCATTAATATTGCTCAAACCCCCGCCCTGGAATCAAAAAAGGAAGACCACACTTTTCGGTTTACAAAAAATAATTTATTTGTCCATGTCCTCGACATTTTAGTATTTTAAGGCAGTATTAAATTGGAAACAAATTAAACTTTACATACACATGCCATTATGCTGTGTATCTGCAATGCTTATAACAGAACTATTTTTAAAAATATTTTTATTCAAGAATGTGCTAGTCCTCCAACACAATATTCTGTTTCCATTCTAAACAAACTTTCACCCACCAAGAGCACTTTCACCAGTGCACATTGCACTGCACTCGACCACCCCCATCGAATTGTCCCTTAATTCAATTTCCGTTGTACATCCGGCGAATGGTTAATCGAGGCCTGTAATTCAATCCAACCCTAAGCACCCGCATGTATGGTGCTCTCTCCTGAGATGGTTGGACTATGGATTACAGCTTAGCTTAAGATTTCCTTGGGCCGCTGCGCCCTTTGGTCTCCCCTCCGACGCGTTCGCCCATCATTGTTAAGACCCAGGCGCTTTCCCTACAATAAAGTCATTAAGTTTGACAAGAAAATCTAGTTAAAAGCCCACCCGGGTAGATGTCCATCTGCAGATCGCATTGTAAGCACAGTAGAACATTTCTTGTAACTTGTATATACACACATATATATATGTATACGCGTATATATACGCGTATCATCATTTTGATTACATATTAAGACGAGACGAGACGGAACCCGAAGGAATATGTATTCCCCAAATCCAACTACATAGCCTCCAGTGTATGTTATGTATGTATGTGTATCTCTCATTCTTACATTATGCTCCCAGCCCCGCGGCCGCGGCACTCCACTTCTAAGGATTTTCACAGTCCGAAAAGCTTTCACTCTTTATTTGAAATCAGATGTGATGTGTACATCACATGGAGGGGGAAACGCGGGGAGAAAAGGTCTACCGTGCAATCCGCCTCGGCTCTTCTTTTTTCTCTTCGGTTGAGTGAACCGAGGCGAGTTTTTTCCCGCATTACTCCATCAACCCAAGTACAAAGGAGGTTCTGGGCAAACGAGATACGGAATCGGAAGAGAAAGAAAGATTCCATGCAAACCAATGCTGGGTTGGGTGAAAGGCGGAGAAAGTACGTACATACATAGGGCATGGCAATGGAATGGTAAGACGGTACGGTACGGTGTGATGCGATGCATTTCTCCGCGGTGAAAGTATGGGTCCTTTTACTTCCGTTGACTCGCATGTTGGACTTCAATTTTCTCTTTTTCACGGCGACGGCGGGGACTGTGTGAGGGTAATGTAATGTCTTGTGCCGTGCTTGCCTTTGGAGAAAGAGGATGACGAGGACTGGACAACCAAAAATGGTTTATATCATATTGCATGGGGATGAGATGATTTTGGATGAGGGAGGAGGAGGACGACGACTGGGTCACATATGGGCAGCGGGTGAAAGTAGAATCCTTTCGCTCAAATGCCTCAAAGGAGAGTAATAAGTTGACCAATTGAATTGGAGGGAATTGTTCATTTTTTTCACTTGTGAGAAAGCTTCAATTTTGGGAGAATATGCTTGAAAATGTTAGAATAGAAGGATTTTTAGTTTGGCTCTTTTCGTACAAATTGCATATTTCAACATGTGAAAAGCGTAGTTGGTGAAATGGGTTAAATGCAATACTTTTGATTTAGTGGTATTTTCTGGGTCAAAAAAATCTTTTTAGTATAGTCAAATTGTATTGAATCAAACATTTCAATTTACAATAACCTTAGCCTTCTACATTTTGTCTAATACAACTCCAAAATTTCTCTGGTCAGTTTTAAAATCACTGTTGGAAACATACATTTTATGCAGGAGTGCAGTCCAATTCAATGTTTAGTGTAAAATCCTAAGCTTTTTGCAATTTTTGGAAGCACTACGGTACAGGCCACATGTAATGTTAAATTAAAAACAAACTTGGATTTCTTAATAACCGCGAGTCCTGAACTACGCGGAAAAGTTTTTGAGGGAAAACACACTCCCCCACATTCTCCTTTGCCACACTTAATGCATAAGCAACCGGCCATACCCGCTAGGCAAATTTTTAACTTTACCTTCTTTAAGCCAACTATGCAAACTTTTCCCCGATTCGCTACCCCCAACTAATATTCATTGACCGACCGACTTACTGACAAAACCACAGCCTAATTATTAACTTGTTGGCCTAGAATCCAAATGGCGGGCCTATTTATAAAATGTGCAACATCCGACAGCCGACTCTCGATTATTTATGGATACATATCCTGCTGTATACTGTAATGTACCTGCCACAAGCATTCACTCCCCCACTGTTACTATTAATTAATTTTTTTTGCAAAAAAGTTTGTTTAATTAGCATTGGGGTGTACGTGTACTGTAGGGAAAGAAAAAATATATGAAAAACTTATTTTACTAAAATGCATATGGACAGCCAGGAGGTTCACATCATGTAACCTTAATTCCTCCTAAAGTTTTTACCGCGGCACGAAAGAGACGGGGGGTAATAAATTGCTTTAATTAAGCTTGCGGGCAGTGGACTGAGCGCCACGTTTCTTTTGTTTTTTTCCCCACACTCCGAACTGTGGCCTGCAATCCTGCTGGCAAATTAAAGCTTAAAGAATGGTAATGGCGATGGCTGTACTTTCACGTACGTTCGTCGGTGGAAAAATTCCAAATCCGCGGGAAGCAAACCTGATGTAATTTACTTTCCTTTACAGCCCGTAATGAAGATGACTACAAAGTTAAGCTCAGGCTAACGGAAAAGAAGGATTTACAGAAATTGTGGGTGGTAATGGGGTTTGGGGCAAATGGATAATATAATTTTTATGGATGTTAAATTGAAGGGAGGGATTTCCTTCAGGAAACTCGTCTGCATTCCAAATAATTATTTTCCCCGCCAATTCAGAAGGTTGGTACAATAGCCTACGACCGCTTCTAATTAAGGTTAATTGCAAGAACAACGAAATCAAAGTTAATTACTCTAATTTGAATTAAATACTGGAATACGTACGCACGTACGCAATTCCGTTGTGGTACACGCAAAAATTTGGATGTTCGTTCTTTACATTTCCCCCCAAAAAATCGTTGGAATTTGCTCCACCAAAGCGCCTCATAAACAAAGTTCGCTACAGATACAAATGCTATTTCCCCCGGAGGAACAAAAGCCCGGGAAATGAACTCCCGTTTGAAACAAAGACTCTTCAGGCGCGGCGGCGGTGGGTCGGTCATAAGTATAAAATGTCAGTGCCTCCCGTGTCGTAGCCGCGTGTCTTGCCGTGTCTCAGGCTTTGTGTTTTAAGGGTTTGCCCTACTAGGGTCCGAGTTTGAGTACTCCTTAAGCCTTATTATTGTCCGAGTCGAAATTGCACTTTGGAAGTAAACCACTCTTTATGGCCAATTTTGGGCTTTCCTTTCCTTGTTCCCCTCGGAAAACTTTCCCGGGCAGTCGTAGCAGTGGCGTGGGGAATTCAAAGTAAAGTCATTGCTTATGCGGGTGTGGGGATTCTGGGGTAGCCTACTTTATGTGGGAAAATACGAAATCTTCTTCCTCCTCTATTAAAATGCACCCAAAACCTTATTCCCTTGCTTGCATGTTTGGGTGACGTGCGTGCCGCGGCGAGTGCATCAAAAGCTCCTCCAGTTTAAGGGCCGTGAAAGGTAAATCTCCTTTTATGAAACATTAAGTGCGGTTGAATGCACATTTATTGCCCTCCCGAAACCCTTGGTCCTTAACTCTGCATGCAAACACAAACATTTTTTAAAGTGTCATTTGTCTTCCCATTGAAATCCGAGGGGTGAGGGTGAGGGGGAATCCGAGTACGAGACGTGTGTTTGAGTGCATTCGAAGTTTGAAGGAAATGACACAAGGACGGGGGAGAAATCAACTGACTGTGAGCAAATATTGGAAGGGGTCTGCGGGGGTCTAACCAAATTCTGCAAATTCCCTCCGCCTTTGTTCAATTCTGGCAAGGAAAATTTAGAGCAAATAGGGAAACAACCAGGCCACAGACCATAGAGCAAATAGGGGGAAATTCAAACATTTGAATTTTGTGTCTAAATTGTATTGCGGGCGTGAAAAACATTTCTTGGGAAATGCAACGTTTAACCAGTAAAAGATTCAGCAGGACTTGTCATGTACGCCAACATGTTGTTAGGTTAGGTTAGATTTTATACCGGCAAGCTAATATAGGCTACTATAGTTGTTCTCAAACTATTGCTATCAGTATCAATATGAAGTTCTTAACTAAATTTGTAAAATCAAATCTTAAATGCTAATATTCTTGAGATGTATGTATGTTAAAGGGGAGTGGTCGGAACTTCTATTTAGAAGCCCGCCCAAGCTGGCAAGACCTTAAGGCTTATTGCAGACTTTCCCAGTCTCCCACAACAATATATCCTAAGACTAGCTATCTTGACGACCCTGTGGGTCGCCGCGTTATCTAGTGTTTATCCCGTAAGTTAAAAAAGTATTTAGAAAAACACTAAAAATAAATACACCTAGGCACAGGCTCGAACCGAGGAATGAGAGCAGTCTTTCATGACTTTGCGTTTTTGTGCTAAACATCAATGAGGTAGCATATGCAAGGTCAGCTCGCGAAGAGGGCTGGCGCGCTAGTATAAAGTATTCGGCTTCACCATGAGGGCCGGGAGTGCATTTATGAATACACAGTTTGATTAAGTTCGAGAACAAAGAAACTGGCAGTAACATTCATTTGTACTTCTGAACAAACAGCGGTCAACTAAAATCAATCGGGCTGCCGCGCACAACAAAATAAATGGAATTCATACTTAAATCATCATACCCAACTATACACAAAAGTTTACAGATTATTGATGAATTTAAATTAAATCCAGCCCAGGCCATGCTTTTGGCTACATTAGATTCAAAGGATGCTCGAGCAGAAGCAACATCCCATGCAACATGCAATGGCTTCAACGTTCAAATGTGAGCAACAAATAAATTGTCCAGTCGATCACAAAATGCAGAGCAGTCGCGGATAAACCCCTCGTAAGTCTTATCCAAGGGCGAATTTTCCATTCCACTTTGGGCACAGAGGCAACAAATTTTAAATCCAGTTTTCAGCAACTGTTGTAATTTTGAATGACTGCTTCTGGGTATGCCAATGATGCATCAGACCATGCATTGATTATTCCGCAAACTGTTGGGCCTACTAAAAGTAGAAATACCATTATTAAGGCTGAACAAATTAGCATGAACGAGGTGTAGGCTCTATGCATTCCCAGGATGTTATAAAGCACGATGATGAGTGAAAAGACGCCAACTGCCACCACTGGTGGAAGAAAGCGATCCGACAAATGCTCCAAGTACCGAATCATGACGTAATGCTACCTACAAAACACCCGCAATTTTTCTTTGACTTCATTCAAATTGTGAGCATCAGTCCTGAATACATATAAACAAATTTACATCAAAATTTTTTAGCATTGTATCAATCAAAATTGGGACTACCCTATATTTTTAGACATCCAATATATTAAAGTATTCACGCCCAAATAATCTAAATACAGCATAGCCGCAAAATAGTAGCACTCAAATGACACAAAGTATCAGCAGTCCAATGCGATAGCTAGATCAGATCCAGGGATATAAAATTCCATTAATTGTGGTAGCCAGAACGTTTTGAACTCCAATTGTAAGCTCCCGTAAATACCAAGGGGAGTTAAAAGAAACACTGAGGTGAATGTTGCGAGTATTGCTTTCATTTTGGTGTGGCATTGGCCTCTCTTAATTTTATTATACCGAAGCCCATGCATCTCCACTACAAATCATTTAAAACCATAATTGAAAGTTAAGGTAACCTGTAGATTCGAAGGTCTAAAACTTACTGTGCTTTCGGTCAAAGACAAAAAACCCGTTTATAAGATTCATTAGAAAGTCTTGCTCTTCCAGTATTAAATAGCCAAATACCGCTGAAACCATTGGAATGGTGGCCGTACCTCCTACCGTTACCAACTCATAGATGGGTACTTCCATCACGGCAATGGTAGATGCAATATATGCTACGAGAAGAATCCTACAGGTTACATGCACCCGAAGAAGGTATTGGCACTGAGAAATTCTTCTTTTGAGTTTGATGGATCGTAAACATTTTGCTTTCTCATCCCATTCCCAAGGCAGATATCGAAGATGGTAGCCAGTATTGACCATACCATAAGCTTGTACAATTTGAAAGTAAACTCTGAGAGCATTTTCGAATAAGTGTTTTTCCAATAATTAAAGAAATTTGTCGGAAAGTGCTAACGCGACGTCCGTTCGTTCTTTGTCCGTGACCTGGTCTTGGTGGGAACTCAATTGTATCATTTTATAAGAATTGAGCCTTATTTTGTTACATTTATATCTAAAAGTGTTGGATTAAGCCGACAAAATGCACATCCTTGCGTATTGCTTTTAGTGTACCAGCCGACTTACTTTATTTACAATTGAAAGCGTTGTTTTTGTAGTATTTACAGTGTATTTTTATTTTATGCTGACGTACTTGATGGAATACTTTTCCGTAATGCTTTTCCGTGTCAGGCAACAGGCAAGAAGATGTAAATTAGTCGGGGGAATTTAAAATTTAAAAAACTACAAAAACATTGAAACAAGTTTTTTAAATTAAATTTTTAAATTTTAAATTTAAAAAAAAATTAAAAATTAAAAAAAATTGAAAAACTATAAAAATAGGAAATCTTAAAAAAATTAATTTAAAAAAAACCTACCATACTGCATTTACATATAATGTCTTCAATGCCAACCACTTGACCAATCTTGCTGGCCAACGAACTCGATGGGAGTTATGCTCCAAGGACCTCGCATACCAAGTTTCAAGCTAATCTGACTAAAAACAAAAAGGCTAGCGCCCTGTGACAGACCTATTACACCCGTCTGCTACATTAGCATAGCGGCCGCTGAAGGCTAATTTAGAAAACCTTTTTCGTACCAAAAATACTATTCAAGTTTTGAATACACGTGAGACCAAATAGCGAAATTATTACCCTATAACTTGAGAATTTTGGCGAAAGTAGTACAAACTACACTGCTGTGATAGCGGGTTCTTCAATTCATGGAGCGTATATTGAAATTGGAAGTAGAAGGCGTACGACATATAAAGTGTTCGGCTTCATCCGGAAGGCCGGGCGTTCATTTATGAATAAATTGTTTGATTAAATTCAAGAGCTAGGAAACTGGCCGTAACCTTCATTTGTACTTCTGAACAAACAGCAGTGAACAAGCATCAATCGGGCTGCCCGGCTGCCGCCCACAACAATGTCAATTTGATGGGATTCACACTGAAATAGTCATTCCCAAATTAAATTTCACAAAAGTTTATAGATTATTAATAAATTTAAATTAAATCCAGCCCAGGCCACGCTGTTGGCTGCATTGGATCCAAAAGTTACTCGAAAAATAGCAACGTGGCATGCAACATGGCATGGCATGAAGGTGGAAGAGAATTTTATATTCATTGCTACAATTGCAAAACCAAAAAATTAAAACGATCACT
>JAAXYW010000971.1:0-26684 GCA_036851895.1 Orthonychiurus folsomi
ACAACCACCATTAAAACCATTTCAAATATCCACCATTCCCTCTGTCGACTTGAACAACATTTCAAAATGATGTCTATTTTATTTCATTCTTTTTTTTTCTTCCCATCTGACTAAAATAAAGTACCAAGACCAATGGGTGCAACTACGCAGGAAAAGAAATATAAAAAAGTTGACGTTACAAAATTCCCCGGGAATAACTTCTTTGGAGCAAGCTGTGAAGGAGGAATTAAAAGTAAAACGAGTGAGCAAAACTCTTCAAGACGCGGGAGTCGGAAGAGAACCACCACAAGGAAGGATAAAAGTCTAATTTTAGCTACCAAAGAGAATAAACGCTCTTTTTTTTACAAGTTTCACATTTACATTACCATCATCATAATTTCTTTCCCTCATCCTCAAAGTCACCCATTTCTACTCGTAGTCAGATAATGCGTCAATTCATTTCATTTCACTTAACATCCGTATTTCTGTATTAAATAGTTAACTTGAAGCCTGAACCTAATGGATGATAAACATTAACAGTTTTTCTTTCCTTCAAAATTACTTTAGTTTTGCTCCCATTTCCTTCGCGGACCTCCCGGGCGTTAATAATCCTAGAATTTTTCACACTCCTTCAATTCCCACCTCTTTTTTTTCAATAAATAATCTAACACAAAAACCTTCATGGTGTCACTCTTTCCTTGCAATTTTGCACAGTACTGTTTTTTTTTTTGACACAAGTATTCAAAAATCCATAACTCACTCCTGAGGCAAATCCGTTGAAAAGAAGCCCTCCACTGACATTTTCCCGTGTGTCATTCATTACCCAACTCCTTTTCTCTTTCACACATCTAACAACATGACATCCCTTGGATTTGGCTCCGGCATTTTTTTCTTCGAAGTGAAGGAATGCAGAATACGATGCGTGTAAAACTCCACTGTGTACGAGTGTGGAAAAGAAAGAAGGAACGGACGCCGTAGTAAGTAGTAAGGAGACGTATTCATCTTATTTGCTAGGAACTAGATAGATTGGCCATAATTGCACCTAGCCAATCCTTTTTAACTGTCTAACATCACTGAAGCGTATAACACTGAAACAAAACAGTTATTAATCTACCCACGAATGTCTTGACGCAAATCTTCCTTCAAACGAACCCTAGCCCTTCCTCCTAATTTCTCAAGCCTAGCTTTGAAAGTAAAGTATACAAGGATCAAAAATAGATTCCAATGCTCCAGTTCAAAAGGATCAGCCAATTCCCAAACTTAAACTCTCTACTTAATTCTTAACACAAACAAATATTTTCAAAAATAAATTATTTAAAGGGATAAATAAAAAAATCCAACAAATCCCATACATATAGTGAATAAGTGTGTCTAATAGCTCTAGCCTTACAACGCACAACTTAATTAATTCAACTTGTGACATCAATCATGAAACCCGTGCGTCAACAAATAGTTTTGAACCATCTTTCCTCCGTCATCACTACTTTTATAGAAGAATCCCATAGTTTTCAAGTATCCTGGCACCAGTACCTGGAACCACTTCATTTCCACTCCGGGTTTAAGCCTTTAGCTTATCCACTACAGCATAGTAACTACTCCTAAATTGCTGACGACTTTGCCTTTTATGCTTCATTATCAATTATGGCCGTCACCGCAGAGCAGAGCCACCCAACTCTTAACTAACATGGATCCGAATTCAGTAATATGTTAGGAATTAAGGAATAATGTGAACATATAGTCAAAAGGATATGGAACAGGTCTATCATTTATCTTCCTCTCACTTGTCAACCCAAAAACCCTGACAGACCAAGGTGGGTAGAGAGAACCTGAAGCATCCATTCCATATCTCCCACAATGTAAAGTAACATGTGCAAAACCTCTACTTTATATAAAGCACTAATACTGCGTACACTCCCTTATACAGCTAACCCTAACTTCCAATAACAAAACACTAGACTACGGCGGAACTCCTTCCCTATCACTCCTGTTTTCGCATCTGTCAAAACCGATAAGTTTAACCTTAACCTAGCAAAGCTAATGTAAACCAAGTAGAACCACTGGCGGGGATATTGAAATTCCTTACAAATCCACACGAACAGGCTAGGAATTAATTACATTCAAATCAAAATATAATTTACTGGCTCAAAACAAAATATTAGATTTTTGTTTCTAACAAAGCGAGTTGAGACACAAAACAAAATGATATGTTTCTGCATTCCGACAGCTGCAACTGCTAAATTTCCCCTCACCCAAATCTTAAGAATATAATCTACTGGGTTTAGATACTCTAGTTCCCAGCATTCCAACAGCTGATCTCACAATTCCCTAAACCCTCAACATGCATGCATCAAGCAGGTTGGGCAAATAATAATTTGATTTCTGTTTCTGCACAAATTCACCTGCTTCATTCATTTCAACACTTGTCTTTCAAATCCAATACATGTGCATTCCATGACCACAGAATCCATGTAAGTATTAAATATATGTACATTGTATACGCGTATGTATAGTCATAGTACAAATTCACTGCCAACTCGGGTCGACAACTGGTGCCACAGCCACTGCACCAGGCTTCAAAACCTAAAATCCCCACAACAAAATAACAGAAGGTCTAATTCACTCCAGACTGCAACATGTTTTCACCTGCCCTAGTATAGTCAGCCGGTCACCCGTATTTCCAATAATAAAAGTGTGCCAGTCAGATGCTTTTCTTCCCAAGCACAAGTTATTTGTACGGAAATACCGTTGCCACCCTTACCTTTTACCCTATTACCCTACACAGAATATTGACCTCGACTCCAGCATCTGCCATTTAGAAATGCAAGGTGATGACGTGTCATGAATGGATTTTAAACTAATGCAACCTCCAATGTTATTTTCATAAGATGAAAGAAAAATACAATCCTTCCCAATATTTCCAAGGGTTAAAATCCACAGTGCACAAGCATTGGGGCCACAACAGCAGCGACACAAAGTCGAGTCGCTGAAAAAAAAAGTCGGGAAAGAGAATAGGAGACCAATAAATTTCCAGAAGAGAAAAAAAGAGTAACCAAGGAGAGAGGAAAAAGGTCCAATGGAGCGAATCGAAATAGAGGAGTTGAGACAATGATAGTTTTACTACTTAGTTTTCGTAACTAGAGGCACATATGGCACATTAAACCCAACCGAGTCCGAATATAAAGTCAATTTGAAAGACAAAACAGAGACAGAGAAGACCCCGAACTCAACCCATCTAGCCATTCATTCAATCCAATCCAATTAGTTGGTCAAAGCCTACATTACAAAACCCTCTGTTCTTTTCGGCTTTCCTTGAAACATCCGCAATTCATTTCAGGAAGTGGAGTGGTAATCACGGGGAACTTTTCGGTCTTTCCGTAAAAACCTCAAGGGAAATCCAGTGACCAAATCCAAGGGGTCATGCCCGAGTACATTTAAAGAAATGACATAGTACACACGCCTGTTCAAAAAAATATCAGTTTTCCAAACCAAAAACATTTGAAAGTCCTTTCCTCTCCATAGCCATAGCCATGTAATTCAACTTCCTTTGAGAATTCAACTTTTCAAAACAATCGAAGGGTAGACCAAAATCTTCAAAACTTCCTGCATTACTCACAGAACTCATCAGTCCCCTTTTCATAGGAATCAACAACCCTTGTTCTTTTTTACTTTTCCCTTTCACAAAAAGGGGAAGTCCATGAAATCCAGCCACGCTTCGCCTAAGTCAGTAAGTAATGTGAATGTGACCAAAAGAGCTCAAATTTCAATTTTCCTCACCGTTGACTTACAAACTCATAAAGTCATTCTGGTCACTCAAACAGTTTTCTTTTCTAGTAAAGCTAAAATGGACATAAGCACAAATTTCGTTTTGTCGGTGACCCGTACCGGGTTCGTGAGTAAAGGAAAAAAAGCTATAAACTAGGGACTTCGACTTGATCCTCTCCTTCCATCCATGTACATATTAACTGGATGTAGGTTAGAAACACAGGGGAGACGGGTCCAAAAACCCCTCATATTATTTAGACTCCATATTTTAGTACATACATGGATGGAAAATGCTGTACGTATGGAGAAGTTTTCATCTCGAATCCCCGCACACCATGCATGGATGGATGAAAAGTAAAGGATCGACGTAGCAAACATATAGAGCAAAAGCTAAATCCAACATTCAACAAAGGGGAGTTTTTATGATGACGAAACCGAGGCCTAGACAAGACTCCGCGTCCAGTACCTTATATGCAATAAGCTTTTGGATATGAGAGTAGGGCGAAAAAAAAATACTGATCCCTTAGTACAAGGCAGATTAGCCTTCCTCGGGATTTTTTTTTCTCTCTACTTTCCCGGATTGCCTTTCATTTCATTTCATATAAACATCCGATCCATGATTCCAAATTGAACTCGCATCAATATAAAAAGTAATATGCTCCTTGCCAAGCTACAGTATACAAATCCAAACCTTTTTTTTTCTTTCTCCTCCACTTCCAGTCACATGAAAATAAATTGTCGCACACTCCTCACAATACATGTCATTTCGTTTCTTTCCCTTCCATGGTCCCCGCTCTCAATTCTAATCTTAAATTTGAATTTCTAATAGAAATTCATGTTTTTCATGAAAGGATTTCAAAATGTAAAAAATAAACCTGTCAATTTAAAAAAAAGGAAATACAAAATATCATATGGTGAGATGGGGATTGCTCCATTTTTATTTTCCTATCAAGGGGTTCTCACTCCTTCCCATGTCATTCAAATGTCATTCTTGTCACTTAATCCCAAGGAAGCGTAACACTTTCAAATTCCCCTTGCCTAGTAACATAAAGGAAGTTTTTAATTTATTTCCTTCATGTCAATGGCTCACAACCAATTGGAAAATATGCAATTAGCATTAATTAACTTTACAGATTTAATAGCCACAAATGATGAGTGTAATTCTTTCTGTTTGGACAAATCAGGACACAGAATGCAATAAATGACATCCATCCTAGAGAGTTGATTAACGTTTTCTTAAATGCCCATAAAAAGATCATTGGCCCAACCTTAGAAAACTGAAGCAAAGAAGGGAAGAGAACATCTTTCCCAATTTTTTCCAAGACATTTATGGTTTATTACATACAAACTAAACCATGGTGAGTTTTTCCTTTGCCCTTGAAACCCACCATATACCCAATGGGATAGGAGCGCACGACGAGGCCTAGGTGAACTTAAATCATCATCATTAAAAACCCCTGTGGAGAAGCTACCAAAAGAACTCTTAAATTAATTCCTTCACATTAAAAGAGTTTAAATCATGAAATATGAAAATGGGTCCAGTCCAAACCTTAAAAAATTGTAGGCAATCCCTCCAGTCCAATATCATATAAGGTAAGCAATTCATCACCCACAACTTTCAGCTTAGGTCTAATAATTATGAATGACCGAGACATCTCATTAATAAATTTTCAATCCATTCCGTCTAAACACACTATACACAATCCTTTTAGCCTCCATTTACTTCTTTTTTCCAAAATGATAAATGTAAGACTTCCATGACCCATGTATGTATGTAGGTTGCAATTATTTACATAAAGCATTTCATCCCAAGGAATACAAAAATATTAGCACAAAAAAAGCGTAAAGATCCCACAACTCATCAAATAAAAACTTTTTCCGAGGATGAAACACACCCCCTTCACATCTCCCCCCTAAAATTCAATTTACATTACGTCTGTTTAAAGTCTTCACCACCAACTGTGTCTCCTGAGGAAGTGTGTACGCTCGGATTTGATTCCATTATTCTTTTTTTTCTTGTAGTTTGCTAAAACACTCCATTCATAAATTGCATATGCATAATACATATCCCCTTATTCCAGAAAATTACTTTCATCCTCCACACCTTTTAGTCAAATTTATACATTATGATGACTCGTGGAAACCCCCACCACAATAGATTACATGTGTCCGTCCATGATGACATATGGGATTGTCCTTCTCAAATCCCTGCCTACACCCGGAATTTTCTGGAAGTGAAAAAAAGGCCACACTTTATTCTAGAGGGCGAAATGGTTCCAGGAGAAACGACTTAGAGAAGCTTGAAAACACGTCGTCGTTCTCCCGCTTCTCCGTATTTGTAACGATTTCAGCCAAAGTAAATAAATCAAAAGTAATTCACTGAACCGAAGGGAACTTTCGCGTGGAGAACAAATCGGGGAATTCTACACCAAAAATGGCAAAAAGTTTGTCTCAAATACCATCAATTTATTTTTTTGCCTCATACATTCCCGGCCAACCTTCATGAAGTAATCTCCACCTCAAAGGGTCTTTCACCGCCGTCGTTTGGTCGGAATGGTAAAACGAAAAAATAAGGCCGGAAGTTCAAATCCCTTATCATTGGCCAGATACAATCCAAAATCTCATCATCAGATCTCAAACCAAACCCCCCTCCCAAAAAAAAATAATAGGTATAAAAATTCAATGAGATTTCCCTTATCAAATCAAATCAGGGTTTATCATTCTGTATCCTACTCCTACTTTATCTCTGCAAAATAGCTCAATCACACGATTAGGATTCAATGGATGAAGCACAGACAACAGACGAGAGGAGAGGACTCCCTTTTGCTGAGGACAGGAGAGAAAATGCGGACGGGGAAAAAAAAGAAAGAAAAGAAAGTGAAACTCATCTCCAAATCAGAGGGATTTCATTTAGACTTCCTTTCCATACCATCAAACGACATTTGTCTTTGACTCCTTGTCTCCATCCCCGTGTCATCTCCTTTTACTTTTTCCGTTCCATATTATTTTTTTCTTCGTCGAGATTCCCATTTTCTCATCTCCCTTTGATTGTATTTGTGTTCCATGCAGCTTTGAATTCATAAATTGTTTTCTATCCCAATCTCAACCATTCGTGTGTAAACATTTAATCCAAGCACCACCCCCCACACACAAAATCCTTTATTATTCTCGTCACTCTGAATTCTAATCAGAAAAATCAGGGAAAAGACAGAAAAACACTTCCCCTCTCACAAACCTTTTTGGTTTTAATATAAAAAAAAGATTAAAAAATCAGAAGAAAAGACAGGATCCACCAAATTTCATTATTCTACACCGATCCCAATGGAAAAGAAAAAAATCTGAACTTTTTTTTTCTCTTGAAAGGACAATTCTCATCGTCGTAAAGGAATTCCTTCAATGGTTCCCTAATAGGCATGTCATTTGCAAGTACAGAAAAGGATGGTTGTAATCCTAGGGAGAGTCTGATCAAGACTTGTGTCCTCTTCTGGATCCGTCTCCTAATTCATAAATAATGCATGCAAACAAATCATCCGTTACATGCGTCTTCATTCAATTTTACACTCCGTAGTCCCCTTCACTCTGGCTAGTAGATTCATCACCGAAAAAAAATCAACTGAGACCATACGTTACAATTCCCATATTATCCACCACCAAACCAAACTTCCCTTCTAACTTTCATTTAATATTTTATCACACTATCATTCCTACTCCTCACTTCCATTTCTCCCTTCATTTAATTCCATTTCCCAAACAACAAACCCTTTCCTCACAAAAGTAAAGTGAGTCTAAATGGACTTGCATCCAAGTCCAAGTCTAGATTACATCACTTCAAATATGCATTATTTAACACACTACACTCCCAAGATCTTATTTCATTCCTTCATCTTCATCCTCTTAAGAGTTACATTAAGATTCCCCAACTCACAAAGCCATAGCCACAATTTCAATTTAATCTGAACTCAGCCGTAGGTAGTACCACAGAGGCAAAAAAATATATTCAAATGATTAAATACTCCAATTAAAATGAAAGTCATTGCTTAATGTATAAAATACCTTTAAATAAATCTTAAACCCCCACCTTCAGCCGATCAATTGGCCTTAAAAAGTCGTCTTTGTCTTTAAGAACCATTTTCCTATTCTCCCTCAGTCCCTTTAATAATGCATGATATGCTATAGAGGCTTCCCTCATTTGCATAAACCTTTGCACGGGGAGTTAAAGTGACGGAGACAAAGAGCGAAACAATTCAAAATCCCCTTCCATCCTTCCCCGCTCCGTTTACTCGGGAAAGACTTTGGACTTCAAATACTACAGACTGTAGCCCCGCTCTCCCAAGTCTCAATCTTAATTTAATCTCCAGTCAAGTTTGAAGTCAGACAGAGCCATGCTTAAATGAACTCGAAACTTGATACCTTCGTCATATTAATACAACCCCCCTTTCTAAATTCCCCATACCTGGAGAATCAACTAATTTCCTTGAGTTGGAATTCAGTCAGTCCTGTCCATCCAATCCTAATCCAAGAGAACTGTCAAATCCATTAGAAAAGGGCAAATGTTTAACTTTTCTATTTGAGCACACTTCTGAATGACAAAAAGGGCTCGAACGAAACCACATCCACCGTCACCCTTAGTACTCAGGCTACAACGTAGAGTAAAATCAACTAATTCTATTGGCTTTCATTCCATTCCATTTCTCACCATAATAAAACTATGATGGGTTTACTTCTGGGCCTTTGGCTCCAGCGACATATATTCGCTCAATTCCCCCCTTCTCATAATCAGTTAGCCGAAAGCTATATATTTCGTATCGCATCTTGTCCTCTGTTGAGAGTCCGCTGTCCGTCGGTAGAATCTGTGAGAGGAAAACGACCAGGACTAAGGGAATAATGATCACAGGTCATAAAACATTTAGGAGATCCTCTTTTTTTTCCCTTTCCGCTCATAAATATCCACTTTGCTTCCATTCCTCATCCTGTCCCCGTCATTTTGCAGTTCCATCAGATTCCTTCGAAAAAACCTACACCCGTCAGTCATTTCCTCAACTTTTTTCAAATTCCCTATTCTTTTTAGTAGATTACTTTAGTTATTCAGTCATTCTGAGTTGATATAAAACAGACCCGTTTGCAAAACCAGAAGCAAGTCAATTTGCTGTAAAAAAAATCGTATTATAATGCCAAATACATAAAAATTCTTCTCAAGGATTTTTATGAGGTGTACGTCTCGGGGGGCCATAAGGCCCACGACTTCCGCTCCGGGACGACTAAACATACACTAATTTTCCCCGTTTTAAAAATTTTAATATTTGTTTTTCTTAGGATTCGGAAATCAATAAAGCATTATATGACAGACGTTATAAAATGGCGGAGGCCAATTCCCTATTCTTTTTAGTAGATTACTTTAGTTATTCAGTCATTCTGAGTTGATATAAAACAGACCCGTTTGCAAAACCAGAAGCAAGTCAATTTGCTGTAAAAAAATCGTATTATAATGCCAAATACATAAAAATTCTTCTCAAGGATTTTTATGAGGTGTGCGTCTCGGGGGCCATAAGGCCCACGACTTCCGCACCGGGACGACTAAACATGCACTAATTTTCCCCGTTTTAAAAATTTTAATATTTGTTTTTCTTAGGATTCGGAAATCAATAAAGCATTATATGACAGACGTTATAAAATGGCGGAGGCCCCGACGTTATTTGCACAAAATCCTTCCCCCTTTCCAAGCAAGCCCGTAAATTTAGTAGACTGTGAACATGGGTTTAATTCCCTTCAAAAAATCCCATTATGATTTTTAAAGACAGACACTGGTTGTAAAATTAACGACCATGGTTGGTGAACCAAATGTAATGTCAATTCCTCTTTTTCCCTTCTCTAACGCTTGACTACCCAAAATGTCGCCCGTTGCCTTATAACTCCACTACAACCAAGATCGGAGTCCCTTCTACGATGTTACGTTCCCTCCCGCTTCATTCTCCAATTTTTTCCTCACCAAAAGAGTTTGTCAGTCTAAGTGACTAAAGACGTGGGGGAGACAAATGGGAAATTGACATTGGCTAAAATGACCATTCACTTCCCTCCTCACCAAACCATGGGGAGAGAAGTCTTCTGGAGTGAAAAAGAGTTGCAATCTTATTCCCACTCCAATCCTAGTCCCCTCATGGAACGAAGCGGGAGTCGATTTAATGGGAATTATTACTCAGACGACAGAGTCGAAGGAATTTAGCCATAGCATAGCATAGCATTGGCGTAGTAAGTAAAAAGGAACGGGGCGGGCGGGTGACGGCGGCGGCGGAAGAAGGACCTTCAGTCAATCCAAGAAGTGAAGGCTTTAGGAGCCGACAGAAGAAGAAGTCAAGAAAGACTTGTTCTTGTAAGGATCAGACGGAGGGAAGGAGTCGTCGTCGGAGAAATGGCCAGACCAGATCCCAAGTCCAAAAACCTAAAATGCGTCCTCTTTTATTCCATGGGTCCGACCTCCTTAACGAAGGAACTCAAAGAAATAAATGGCAATCGTTCTCTCTTTCTCCTCATCACACGCGGGATGGGATGGGAGAGAGAGAACTCCGAAGATCCTTCCTTCTTCTCAATGGGTAATTTCACAGTAATGGAATACAGCGGGGATTGAATTTTCTACTCTAATTGGCTCTGTCAGTCAAACAAATCGCTCGTCTTCCTTCCACTAAAATTCCCTCTTCCTCTCTCTCTAAAAAGGATGACTTCACTCCACTTCGTGCCAATTGTTAAACACACAAGAGAAGGCGGCTAATAATACATCTCCATCCCAAACATCCCCCTTTTATCAAAATCCAGTAAAAAGTGAATGAGGAAGGAAAGAGAATTTCATGACCGGTTCCAACCCTATGGAATTACCTTTCCTTTCAATTCACATGGAAATTAATCCAACGCCTCCTTAAAAACTTAAACACCACAACTTCTGCAAATTAATTGGGAGTTCAAATGGACCCTGAAAGTTCTCATTCGGTTTTATAACCCTATTCTTGGGAAAGTTTAAATACTAAAACCATTTACAAATTCACCCATTAAATACCACACAAGGAGAATTCTTCCCCCTCCACATACTCCCTTTTCTTGTACATATTTACGGGCTTTTTAGTCAAACTTTCTCGGATTTAATGGGAAGAATCCCAAGTAGTAAATTCAACCAAAATTCACACTTTCAAATTTTAGAGAACAAACTCATTTCCCCATATCACATTAAGAGGAAAGCCAATTTTATCCCATCCGTCCTTTCATTCCAAAGTCCTCCAGCTTTTCCCACTCCCCTCCCTTGAATCCCCCCCCTCCAATTCCATTCAAACTTTGAAAGAGAAAGGAGAAAGTTTTTAATCAACAAGCGGACCAAAGGCAGTCAAGTGAGAAACTACTGCCCACACCCAAACACACACACACACACTAGAGGTTACATACATACATGCCAATACTTTCTCGTCCCTTCCTGAAGTTCCCTCCAGAGACCCAACTTAAATGGACAATAGTACAAACAAAAGGCAAGGGAATAAAATACTACCGATTGAGCCAATCCTATTATTTCTATATATAAAACCCACTATGTGTGTTAGGGATTCTAACAAACAAGAGAGAAAAAAAAAGTAAAAGGAGAATCAAATCCCACAGAAATGGACATCATCAGGGAAAAACAACAAATCTTTCTTATTTAAAGTCCCTCGGGTCTAGAAGCTTGGAAACACACACACATACATCCATACACATCACACAAGCATTTACAACCACATGTATTAAGTTGATTTATCGAAAATCACATAAAATAATACGAAAGAAATGAACCACAATAAACTCTTTTTGTAGGTCTTTGGAATTGACCCCTTCACCTTCTAACATACACAACTTTTTCATTCCAGAGTAACAAAATAAACCCTTTTCTTTTTCAATCCCTGTCCATACTCCCCTTTATAAACACTCATCTTTAAAAATCCCTCGTCCCGAATGAATACTTGTACATAAAATAACAAGAGCAGAGCATCCTTAGTTATCATGCAAAAACACAGAAGCACATATACTATTTACAATTACAAAGCAGCGGAAACTTCGGAGACGATCCCAAATCCCTCCATCATGGAACAAAAGGCCCGGTTTAGTATGGCAATGTAATCCAATACGACAGGAGACAATTAAAATGTATGGGAGTCTGTTTG
Source organism: Orthonychiurus folsomi (assembly GCA_036851895.1). Classification (NCBI taxonomy): domain Eukaryota; kingdom Metazoa; phylum Arthropoda; class Collembola; order Poduromorpha; family Onychiuridae; genus Orthonychiurus; species Orthonychiurus folsomi. The sequence continues at coordinate 11,913 of JAAXYW010000971.1, forward strand.
TTTGCATGGAGTAGGAATAACCTAGACAAAAACCGTTATGGTACTTCGGTATACTTGCTCTCCTTCCAATACCTCCATTTGTTTTTAAGGTTCTTATTCAAACATTCAAAGTTCCCCAAACCTAAAGAGCCTTGGGTAAGCCCTTAAAAAACCCAAGTATAAAAGTGATGCCTGAGTTTTTGAAGGGCTCTCCCCCCTCATCATTCGTCGCGTCGGTCTCCTCTTTCACTGGTCGTGTGACACGCGAATTTAGAAGTACACAAAAAAATCTTTTTTTTAAAGCTAGGGACAAAATGATAATTTCCCCACGCACTCCCGCGCTTCCCTTCCATTTGAAGAGTCCATAAACCCTTTAGGACGTCGGGGAGTCACACAGCAAGTCCACCTTCCCTTGTAGAAAGTGGATAAGTGAGTTCAGGAGTTTAGAGGGTAGAATTATTTAAACACACATACATACATACACGTATATAAAAGTCCGTTCATTTTTCAAAGGGATGAAAGAAATGAGAAGGAGGAGAAGAGGGGGGAAAAGGGTAGGAGTTCTCTCGGCGTCCGTCGTCATCCTAAAAGTACATCTGCTCTTTGTTTTTCCTATCCTTCCATGCAATATTGTAATGTCCTTGGCCTGCACCGTTCAAGCTACCGCTTATTTACCAAAAAATTCAAAACTAAATCATCTCTTCGAAACCTTGCCGGAGACCTGCCGCCTTCACCTTCTGTCCCTCCCCTTTCAAAACCCATTCTTCATATCCATTAATGTACACACATTTACTCCTTTACTTTGTCCACAATCATCTTCAAGAAATGACCAGGTGATTTTGGAAAAGGCTTCACATTGCCTTCTCACATTACTAGGGCACGGGGAACAACGGTCCTCCCGTGACCCGTACAAATTTCAAAAACAACTCAAACTAAAATCATTTAAGAAGGTAAAGGCAAATATTAAATTCTACCTGAAGAGCTAACCGAATCGCCCAGTCCACTAAAGAAAATCATGCATTCATTTTTCCTTATCATTAAATTACATATTTTACTCCCTGTCTACGCTACAGTAATTTTAATCGTCATAGCGTGAGCGTGAGGCACAATGAAGTATTTTCAGCTTGTCTTATGGTCAACGTTTATGAAACTGGAGCAATCCATCCAAACCAATAGGCAAAAAAAATGAAGATGAAGCCCTTACAAATACTATATACGGAATCCCTTCATAACCACTAATTTATTTGTACCGTACGTGTACAATTAATCTAATGAACCCGGCCTTATTTGGATAATTAGTAGCGGCGGGCCAAGGGATAATTACTTTATTTCCAAGTCCTCAAGGAATTGGAATCTCCGGCAGTAAATTATATTTAGCTTTTCAAAGTTGTGAAGGAAGGACAGTTTTCACAATTAAGGAAGTTAGTCCAAACCTTTAATGAGGAGGACCCGTCCCTGCGTCCCGTCAAACGTCATGGTCCAGTGGAAACGTAAACGAACTTCTCTTTTAACTTCCTTACTTCCCCTTATTATAATTTGTCGTCCTCATCATCCCCATACAATTCCACCGGCTCAGAGCCGGAAGGAAGAGTGGTTCACTTTTCTCAACTCATTATATATCCTCCCTATCCCCACTCCACCCTACTCAATGTAAATCCTTTAATTCTGAATGCAAAGAATATCAATCCCCCCACCTTCATAACTTGAAGGCGGGAATTTCCTTTCCCAAAATCCATGGATGGGATGGAAAGAGGGGGAGAAGAGATCGAATCAATCCTTTGTAATAAAATGTAGAGCATATCATCTCTTGTTCCATGGCTATCCCCTTCCATAGATATTACTCCCTTCATCCATCCACACCAAGGGGTTTGTTATGCAAGTTCTAGTTCACGTTCTTGATGTCTGCCTCAGCTTGGCTTTTCCTGAAGCCCGACCAACCAACCAAACCAACCGACCAATTCCAATTCCTAAACCCAAACTTCGTATCATCATTCCTATCCAGGCACACGCAATGCTAATGCTATGTAGTATAGTAGAAGTCAAAGCCTTTGCAGGTCACGTATGATTAGGTGTAAAAATACGGGGCGTCAGTTGGAGGCATGCAAAATCAAGTTGGTTGTAACCACCGAAAGTGGCTCGTGGTTCGCACAATTCGGCAGATGGTCGACTTGTCCTCCTCCTCCTCCTCTGTGTCCCTGAGAACTCTGGAGTTCTCTCCCTCCACTTCATAGTACACCAAAAGGATAGGGAGATAGCCCACTAGATTATTGAAGGAACATTTATAATGTTCATCATGGTATGAGGGGAAAACTGGAGTCAGTCAGAGTCAAGTCTAATACCCTAAAAGTAAAAGGAATCCCTCATAGCTCCCGCTCATATTTTGTAGAGTCAAGTTAAAACAAGTCCATGTCAAGTTTGTGGCAAATCCATGAAAGCACACGGGACAAAATCCAATCATTACCACAACTTGAATGACTGGCGAGACCAAGGAAATGAAAATTCAATTTCAGCTAAACCAAATCATCATGAAACCAAAAGTAACTTCATTTCCTCACTCGTCAAGCTGACATATTTTCTGAGCTTATGAAACCGAATTTTCCAATTTCACTAATTACGAGCAGAAAAACTTGTCAAAAATTAAATTACAACCACAAAATCTCTGCTATGTCACATCCTTTCGGAACCACGTCTAAATTTCCTAATACCAAAAACAAGCACATGGAAATTCTTACTATAAACAAATTTCTGATATTAAAATCTACAAAAAAAACCCCATCCATTCAGCCCACCCACTGAAATCCCAAATTATAATTTTCCAATCTCCTCCTTTATGCCTACACACCCAAGGGAAGACATTCCATTCCCAAATCCTCACACGGTACAAGCCTCACACAGTTCAATGACAGTCATTCGCATTAAATCAAATCAACGAAGCGTGTTTCGTGCGTGCGACTTCAAATCCCAAGCTCAAAATCCTTCGATATAGCTATATGTGAATAGGAATCAAAATCAAAAAGTATTAAAATTGAAAATACTTTTGCGTCCAGGTAGCTTAAAGCGTGAGGAGGCGGAAGACCGGCACGAGTCCAATCCCTACCATTCAAAACACACAGAGAGAAAAGTTTTTAAGGGAAAATTCAGGGAAGGTAGAAAAGGGATTTAATAAAATACTCCATTCATCCCATCACGTACACACACGACTAAACAAAAGGAACTCGCGTCCCATTTTACAGTTCTAATAGACATATATTCATATAACTACAGACACACACCAGGACTCATATAATATATCCTCCTCATCCAATCCTTTTATTAGTATGGTTGATAAATCTCCGTTGGGGAATTCTAAATTACAATCTCTTTGGATGGATCTAAACCATGCACGGATGTCACATCTCCAGGGACTCCGTTAAAGCAAATCCCCACTGGTTCTGGCACTTGCACCATAGAATAGGATTTTGATGTGTAATTACACATCGAATTTCAAATCATCTTCCGGGCTGATGCGGACGAATGACTGGGCTTGAACAATTACTACACCCTCAAACTCCCTACACAAATATAATCCACCATTTTCAAATCTCAATAATAAAAAAACATCAAAACAAATCCCCAACAACAGATTTTTGAAGAATAAATCATAGTGTGTCTTGAAGTGGGAAGTTTTGTGTACTTCTTTTTACATTACATGCACGCACGTGCCCGAACCGGCCTTTTGCTGTATTTCATCCGCTAAAAACGGCGGACGGAATACCGTCGCGTGTTTATAAAAAAAACAGGAGGCATATCCGTAATTATGAGGATCACAAGTCGAAGATCATGGAAAAGGCGAACGTCAAACCTCAAAGCTTAAACATTGATTACATGTTATCAGGGAGGACACGGGAGGGTGAGGAAGAAGAAAACAAAAAAGAAGGAAATCCTTCCAGGTTCCATCCAACACAAAAGGTAAGGGAAAATAAGATAGTAAAAACACAATTTTCGAAGTAAAAATGAAGAAGGGGGAATAATCGACAACAGATGATAAAATAGCATGTTTGTAAATCGTTAAGATCACATCCTTCCCCACTCGTCCATCCCATTCATACCTCCAAACCCGCCCGAATCCCAATAATGAACGGGGATCGATTTTCAGAACTAAGAAGAATCACCGTGCCAGGGAAAGGAAGCCGGATTCCAAGCTTTTCACAGGGGAAGGCAATTTCCCCGCAGTAAAAGTGGCAGACAGGATGAAGCCCATGCCCATAGCATATAAAACAATAGAATTGGAATCCCTTCCTTGATTTCCCTATACTATTTTCAAAGAGTCTCATCTTTAGCCTTTACCCTTTAACTGTCCTTTTACTAGCTGGATTGGTCACTTCACTTACAAGAAATGTCTTAAGTATTGGCGAAGGAACCCAAAAAAAAATACTCAGGCATATAAAAGTCCCCATTTGGGGGTACACAAAAGTTCTACGAAAGGAAAACTATTCCTCGATCAAAGTTCGCCCATAACAACAGTCCAGTCCATGAGGAGTAAGTAAGGCCAACCAGTTGTTCTGATTCCCACACTTTGAGTTCACCGATTAAAATATAGATGGTTCCTTTTTTTCTACCGGAGCCGATTCCTTCTATCCATTCAATCCAAAAACCAAGCCCCTCTATTTTACTTTTTTTTGACCTGTAGCTTGTGACTCCCCTCTACCTGTCCATTCCCTTTTAAACCCCTATGATTGAACAATGTGAATGTCATTCATCCACAACTAGTCTTCTGGTTACCCACAATCATTGGGTTGGATATTAAAAATCAATGCGGATAAGATTCCAGCGCATTGGCTAAACTATTATTGCACTTTATTTATTTGGAAGTCCTTGGTTGTGCTCCATCCTACAGTATATCACATGATAATTTTTAAATAAATACGAGTAAACCATTAAAATTCTCTCCAACTTCCACTCATAAACGCCTCATTTCTTTTCTAGACCGCCGAAGCAAAAAGTCAAACATTGGATGGGCCATTTATGATTTGTCCCTGTGTACTATCCTTTTCCCTTCAACTACTAAAATATGTAGTGCATCCATTTCCAACCAACCACTCACTTTGCTTTGCCGCCTCATTTCTCAAAATATCGTCAGGCCTGCCAAAAAAATATTCTCCTTCAAACTGAATGAAGATATGGAAAACATATACTATGTAGGTAGGTTAATAGTTAAGGATGAGTCCGCCAACATCCTGCCTTTTTCCTAGCTACTATGGATTCCACTCAAAACTGAAAAATAAGTTCTTCATAAAAAATGATGTTTCTGTTCACATTCCAAGGTTTTCCTCAACCAGGGAGGACGGAGAAGCCATTTCCATGAACGAATGAGCACCAGTCCCACCATCCACTTCCCAATCAAGATGAAGACGGGTAAAAATGGCAAAAATAGGATAACATGACATGATAAATTTTATTCGATTGGTTACATGACAAAATTTGGTGTTAGGTCACATTCACATTTCCCATTACAACCATGCCTTCCTTTTACATTTACACCCCACCCGCCTTACATTTTCACAAATCCACCGGCAAAATCAAAATCCAGTCGCACTTTCCCATTTACCTCTATGATATGTGAATCCACTTAAAAGACCATCGTCGCCCTCAGCCACACACATTATAGTAGTACATTGCTTTTTATATATATTCTTTTGGCTTCCACCCCAATTTCTCTACCACATTTAAGCTTCGGTATAAATGAAACAAAACTTAATCCTTAGGCCAAAAACCAAACAAATCAATCCTTCGCCCGGGAGTCAAATCAATTCAGTTCAATTTGAATAACTCCAAGCAAATTCATTCAATCCCCGTTAAGCTCCTTTGAAAATCCCCCATCCTTAAATACAACGGCCATCCTATTCCATCCATCTCTCTATCTTCCCTCTCTTATAGTAAATACACACAAAGATCTCCTTAAATTTTTTTTCTAACCCAAAGAGGAACAGATGTTCCTTCTTTATTTCTCCTTTGAAAAGTAAAAACCTGCTGTACGCGTGCAAGGCACACGGACCGGACGACGACGGACGGCACCCAAAAAATCCTGTCCTTCCATTGTCTACCTTACCTTTAGGATTAAAAGCACTTGAGTTTCAGCCTTAAAATCAACCATAAAAAACTAGTAGCAATCTTATCATTCTTTACCAAAGTACGAATAATGAATAAGCCCCATTCCAATCCATTCCATCCAAGTTTCGGCTGGTACATTAATGGATAGGGGAAAAAGATGGGGTGGAGAAGAAAAAAATTGTCTGTGTAACAACTAATTATGCTGCTGGTGGTGGTTGGTGGCTCTTAGCATTTTGACTGTCTGGACTTAACTACTGCCATCATGAAACTTGAGGAGAACGCGTATCCCCCTTCAGTGACATTTGAAACAAAAATCTTGATGGTCTTTAGAAATAATGAGAGAGGAGCCCCTTTTAAGACCACCTTTAATAAATCCTATGAACTTGAAGCTACTGGAAAAAACCATTTATTTCGTTGTCTCAATTTCAGGTCGTCTACAGGTCAAAGAATTTTCTCCTTTGTCAAATTCCAAAGTCTTTTGGTTATAGTGAGAGCCAATTAGTGAGAAGATTTTTCTTGCCACACCACAACGAGTAGTTTGCCTTTTACATCCCAAGAACAACACGATTCAATCAAAACAAATTCTTACCTGTGCCGCAGCAGTAAATATGAGATCAAATGCAGCAGCATGTTCACCATTTGACAAGGCATACAATGCTTCTTCAGGGAAATTCATTTTTGGATGATTGTTATTAATACTTGTTGCCATTCGTCCAAGTCCCTCTGAGAGTCCAAATGAAAAAGATGAACTATTGGCTAAAACTGAGCCACCAAGAAATCCACTAGTAGTACTGTCATTTCCAACAAAACTAATACGTGGAGGTCCAGATGAAATCACACCCGATGTAGTTGCCCTTACGAGTCCTTGTCCAGTGACAACAAGTCCATCACCAGTACTTGTCTGTGTCAAACCACTACTTGGACCATTGGCTAAAAGAAGACTTGAACCTTCCGTTTTAATATCCATGGTGGATATTTTCCCCCTTCTTTTTGCGTTATATTAAATAACAAATACTGTACCCCCAGAGAAGACTTGTTGCTTCACTTAAAATTTCCATTCACCTTCAAATAAGCACGAATTGAGGATCACCAGTGTCGAATTTCAAATGGTCCACGGTCCAGTCCAGTAAGCTCACATGGGACCACACAGACAAAATCCAGAGCACAAAATCCCACGCCAATTAATCATGAAGATCAAATTCGTGCTTTAGTTTAAAATCTCCTCCACAAAATCCTCAATGTCAGAACAACTGCTCGTTCAACGAAATTTCAAAATATTCCTTATGTACGATATACGATAATGTCAACCAAAGATTTAAGGAAACCTCGTCAAGAAAAAAGCCACTGACTCAACAGCTTCCAACCCCAAACTAAGTATGAGGTTTTACACTGGAGATGATGAGGGAGGGAAAAGCAAAGGAGGGTTAAGGATTTCCTCAGTCACTCTCACAAGTAAAGTGTTTCCGACGGTAGATTTTCAGTTTTTCCAATTCATTCTGTAGAGGACGGAAGGAGGGTAGGACAAGGCCTGAAAGTCCAAGTCCGTTCCAACCGATCCTATGTTATAAGGACCGTAAAAAGGGCTCTGGGGGTACGTACGTACAACTAAAAGTACCTAACACACAAATACAATGTACATGGGAACCATATTTTAAAAGGGCCCCTTCCTTCCTCGGGACGCTTTTCATCCTATATACTTCTCTCATATTGGTAGTAGCCCTGAATTGAATAGATCACTCATATATAGCAGCAATACCTTTAGTGTAGAAAAGTGTACGTACGTAACGTACGTACGTGGCCTGAATTTACCACCACCACCAAAAAGGCTTCCTCCTCTCCATCATTACTACTCCGGGTAAGGGGAGAGAAAAGGGGATCGGAATTGCAGGAGGAAAAGGTTTAAAGGACCGGGAGAACTATCACTACACGGCAAAACCCGGGAGAACTCCAACACCGCTGCTTCCACTATGGGGCTAACCCTATAATTTAGTCAAGGGAGGCGGACTTTAAGGGTTCGTTGGGGTTAGGAAGGTCCATGGGGGGATTTCAAGTTCTCATCCCTCGACTAAAAATTTTTGGTCTACTTCTCTTCATGTATTGAACATTTTGAACGATGGCTAGGCTAAACCCGAAGTCCTACACCTTCCCTGTACACAACAAATCCCATGGACCTGGAAAGCCATAATCAGTGGAATACCCCTTTGGACCCTAGATAATGATCCACACGGGCCGGAGCCCCCATATCCATAACTTGATAACCTAATATGAATATGAACACTTTGATAATCTTTACTACAAATCAATGCGTCCCAAGTAAAAAGTCAAATCCTATCTACGCCCATTCACTTTCTATTAAAACGATCACTCTCGGTTTCTCTGAAAGATAAAACCAAATCCACTTAGCATTTGGTTTCAAAGGTGAAGCTTTGAAACAAAAAAAACTTGTTATGCAGGTCAAGTCGTCTGAATCAGGGATGAATGTAAAGATTTTTTTCCCCTCATCAAAAACTTATTATAAATGTTTAAACCTCTGAGTTTCTCCCCTCCCTTCACGTCCACGCGACCCTTTCCTTGGATAACCCAAAGTTGGTCGAAAGAAAAGTACAAGTTATTCCAGGAGTCCGGCGAGTTGCTACCGTGCTTTACGGGCCCCACTACACAAGCTAAAAATACACATTTTTAAATCTTGTCTCGAATTTTAGTTTAACGGCCATCAAGGGGGAACCACTTCCTTTTTTTTTCAATATTCCAGTTGCATTTTGGTATAGCCTATTCGCCAAATTCTTTGTGTATGCTTTATATTTTCAATTTGGTGTCGTCGTACCGAAGCCCTTTTACCATTCAAGCAGTCGACCCCAAATTCTTTGTGTATGCTTTATATTTTCAATTTGGTGTCGTCGTACCGAAGCCCTTTTACCATTCAAGCAGTCGTAAATTTAATGCAAAACCTTTAAAATTCCAACTTCGTTTCCTGATTTTTCGGCCTTTGGTCCGAACCGATTCGTTCTTACCCCATGCGCCAGCATAAAGCAAAGCGAAAAAAAGCAAAACAACATTCTTCAAGATGAAAGAAAATAGAAAGTCCTACTTGGAGTAGAGTTATCATACTTACTCAATGCATAACATATTTTGACTGACATCAAAGAAATAAAATCCAGTCCACTACCATTTCCTATTACCTGTAAGCCTTTCGGCAAAAACCCCCAAGTGACTGACAAACATTTTCCTTCGTCTTTGGAGTGCTACCACAACCCTTTCATCTTATATGCCAAACAAATGACACCTCCTTGCCGCTTTAGGTTTTGGAGTATGGGCAGCAGGCACGGCACACACATACAAATAACATACAACTTTATTTACTTCTTTTCCTGATGGAATCATGGAGGAAGGTCGGCTTCTGTCATGGATTTGAAGGTGTGCGGACAGTCTGGCGTGCGTCCATCCGACATTCAAGAATCCCATCCAGCCACAAAAAGGATGGACTTGTCAAGGAAATCGGCTCGAGTGACACAAAAGCAAAATACCCAAATATCCAACACAGATTCCCTTCCGTTCCACTTACAGAATATTCTTCCTTTTAAAATTTTGTACTTTGTCAAGGGTGAAAAATATATTTCTACTTCTTCCGATTAGTGGGCCTATTGGTACTTCACAATTGAAGATTTGGAGGCGAGAGTTTAGTAAATGAAATCACCTGCCTACTATGCCTAGACTAATTTCCCTGGTATCTCCGCGGCTGGTGTCCAATTCACTACAACTCATGTAAATTTTTTAAAGGAAAACTTGCAAATCAAACCCAATTCCCTCCTCATTCCCAACTTTTCACTTAAATACATTCAATCTAATTGTATACCCCCACAATCCATGTCCCCATTGTGTGTTCCATCAAAATTGAATTACAATTTAATTGGACTAATATCCCTTAAACCCTCCCAACACTTCGTCCATATTGCGTAAGAATTAGATCAATTGTAGAAATAAAGTCCCATGCGCGCGCCCAACGCTGTCAAATCCGTCGATTCACCACACTAATTCCTTCATCCCTTAACAGAGTAGTTGTACATAGTATGGAGAAGTGATCAAAATCTAATTCAACTATGTGAAAATGAAGACGATCAATCAAGTTCAATGCTGACTTTTCCGAATCCAAATGAGGCATATTTTTATTCACCCTCATCCTTATGTTCCGAAACTCAAACCCAGAGTAAGTGGGAGTACGGTTGCCGTACGGTAGCGTCGCATGTAATTCCGTTCCATCCTCCAAAACTCCAAGTCATAAAGTTCCTCTTCGGCGAAGCAATTGAATTTTATCCCATCTCGTCCAGTGAAGCAGTTTACAGAGGGACATGAGGGAGGGTGCATCATCCTTACAACGTAATATTACTATGCATTATAATAATATTCCATCTACCCAAAAGTGAGCGGAGAGCTTCTCCTCATGTGTAATCAAAGCCGATGGGGACAACACAATGTACCCTTGTAGCCAATAAGAACTAATGCAAATGAAAAACTCAGTAATGACAATAATAATGATGATGGTAGAACTAACAACCACACACACACATACATAAAGTACATCCTCCCATCCTAAAATAAATTTTACACATCGCACAATACAATACCGTGGTGTACGTGTACGTACCGTACCGTGGTATTACGTCGGCAATATGTTCCAGGCATTTCTCCAGGATAGAGACAAGCAAAGCAGTCCCCCTAATACAAATCGACAATGGAGAGGGAAAAGATGATGACTGGAACACACAGTGGAGTACAAACATACATACAAAAAAAGAACAAGCATGAAATTCAACTCAGCTGAGTCCGAGGACTGAAATATGAAACCTTTAGCTGAGCCAGAACCTGGGACACAAAAAAACCTTCATAAGAAGCTTTCGACAAGAGTAGAAGAGAGAAAAAGTCAATTATAAATAAAGCTGAACAACTAAATTTATCTTAAGGATTCGTTGAGCCATTAATTAATTATATTCTATCATCTGGATATGAAATATGACTACCACTCCGAGGAAAGTACAGAATTTTGTGAACAATATTAAATTTTAGTGGCCAGTACAAGAACTAAATTCATATTGTCAAACGCCACTGCGCAGCTCAGCTATCTGTATTATGAAAATGTTTAATTATATTTACTTTATTATTATTATTCGGGTACAAATCACGCTAATATACTTTCAAAAATTGTCAGAAAACCCTTTCCGTTGCTTCGTTCAAGCTGAACTTAACTTCGTGTGAGAATGACGTACTCCATATGAAATGAAGGGGGGAGTAGGTAATAATCATTTTCAAGATAAAATACGAGGGAGAGGGACTTTGGAGGCGGAAGGGCCCTGCATGCAGGTTAATGTCAAAAAGGGAGATACGGCTTTCCCTTTCCTTCCATGAACGTTCCATTTATTTTTTTCATGGTTATTTGGTTTGGGTTGACTATTTCCATAAAATACACGGGGACCTCCTATCCTCCATCATCACAATAATATAAATCTCACGTCCTGTGACCTGTACTATGTCCCTTACAAAAGACCCTTGGCTTCCAGAACTAGCGAACCATGACCACGACTATGATGAGGAGAGAAATATCCCCTTCAAAACCAAAAATCCGAAAAATCATTCCTGTCCCATCTCCCTTCCGAGTAATTAAGGGTCCCTTCTCTTCTGCCACATGACTGGGTACAATATTTGGGTAAAGAAATAATGCAGAGCAGATCGATTTCCATTGTTCATTGGAGGCTGTGGCGCCTTACCTTGACCACAATTGCTAGTGCAACTCAAATTCTATTCGTTCATCACACAGATTGAGAAAATGCGTAATTAGTTTTACTAAAAAGCCTAAAAATTTAAAAGACTAGCGTAAAATTGGTAAGTATTGGCAGAGCAAGGAGACTCCACTGACTCACCACACCGAATCCAAGCGAAATCCTCTCTACATAACAGACAATACTTCTAAATTTAGAGTTTTGGCGAGAAAAATTAAAAATGACGAATTTGGCAAATCCCCAGCTTAAAATAATGCATCGTAACTTCGAACCCCAAAGAAGTCATATACTAAATAATTATAAAATCCATCATTCGTCCACTCCAGTCCCTGGTTCCTGGCTACCTGAAGGCAATCAAGAAGTCAAAGCCCTCGATAATAAACTCAGTTCATCGTATTACAATGGGTAACGGAGATTTTTTTCAAAAAATTTAAAATTGAGAACTTACAACGCTTATAATCATCAAGGCATGGAGCAGAACGGAGCGGACCAAGAACCAAGGTAACTTGTTTATTGGGAATGAGAGAGTAGAGGACAAGGCGACGACGACGGCGAGAGTCTTGTTCCAACCGAAGAGTAACAGCCGGTACGCGTAAAGCCTTTTCCTCCGTCATCTCATCTCTTCCAGCCTCAACAACTTTACATTTTAACGCTTCATCTTCCTCTCATCAACGGGAAATGGAGAGTCAGAGAGAGAGAGAGAGAATAAAACGAAAGGACATAATACTACGGACTACAGAGAAGACCTGTACGTACAGGAGCAGAGGAGGGAGTAGTTAGTAACAGCATGGATATTTGGAATAATATTTGAGTACATCATGATATTATCCACCTCGGCCATTCCTATTGACATGACAAAGTTCCATAAGAGAGAGAGAGGAACAACTAAAACCAAAATTTTGAACCATGTTTCTATCCATTATTCTTCCTTTTCCTTCAGGTTTTGGTGAGTTTAATTTATTATCGCGTGTCTTTCTAAATAAAACAATTCAGTCCCGAAGATCCTATTCCTCATGTAGTTCCCCCAAGACAATCTATTCGTTTCATCAACGTTAATTGCATTATTATTAATGTACCTTTCGCATTAGAGTGTCATTGTACAGATTAACAACTGTTTGCATGTCTCCTTTGTTTCAGAAAAAATAGCAGTATGGTACCTTCCAAGGCAGTAATTGCTTCTTCGCATTCCATTAAATGCTCCTGCGTTTATTCCAATAGAATCTGAATGTAGTCAGGCGAGAAGAAATTGTCACGAAATTATTAAACAAATCCACTCGCATCACAATCTACTTTAAATTCAAATTTATTGAGCAAGTGTAAATAAATCTTATTATTTAAAGTACATCAAATTCACCAAATACACAGCAGGGCACCTTGATTGAATGGAAATCATAAATTGTACAGATTAACAACTGTTTGCATGTCTCCTTTGTTTCAGAAAAAATAGCAGTATGGTACCTTCCAAGGCAGTAATTGCTTCTTCGCATTCCATTAAATGCTCCTGCGTTTATTCCTATAGAATCTGAATGTAGTCAGGCGAGAAGAAATTATTCACGAAATTATTAAACAAATCCACTCGCAGCATAATCTATTTTAAATTCAAATTTATTGAGCAAGTGTAAATAAATCTTATTATTTAAAGTACATCAAATTCACCAAATACACAGCAGGGCACCTTGATTGAATGGAAATCATAAAATACAACAAAATTGCTAGAAGCAAATTCAACCGTCAGATTCCAAACACCCAAACCCAATCCAAGGATGGCAAGGAAGTTGTTTCCACGAACCTTTAACCTGTATGAAGGTATGCAAGGATATTATAATGGTACAAGTACCTAGGCTAAACAGACGGTCGGTCGGTCGTTCGTAGACACAAATCCGCCTCCCCTTGTACTACACCTTCAAAGTTCCAATAAAAGCGGAGAAGATTCTTTTCGGTAGATGTAAAGGTGAAGTCGCGTGGCTTGCCGACTGCCACATTGAGTTGAGTGAAACACCTGCCACGCGAACAACGCGAATGAACCAACGGCTTCTCATACCAAGGAAAAGGAGATCCCTTGTGTCCCGGGATACATTCAATGAAGAGGAAAAAAACACAAAAAATTCCCATTTCCAACCAAATTTAATTTAACAACCTGGTTAAAGTTTCTCCTCTTGGATTTGCAACAAATTGAACGGATCGCGAGCAAATTAGAACAGGAAATGTTTCGTGAATTCTAAAGAGAAATTGACATAGGATTTTATCATTTTTTCCACCCGGCTGACCAGGAGCCACGAACAGTCCCAGGTGCTTGTTCTAATATTATTCGTGAGTCCGTGTCATTTCTAACCGGACATTTAAACCAAGATGGATTTCAAGCGGAATTTACATGCGTGGTTAAAACGACAAAAATCTACCCGATCAAAATTGACTCGCAACCACGTTCAAAACGCACCACGACAAGTACTAACAGTAGTCAACACCTGATCATATTTGGCAGATGCATGCACAGCAATTCAGCATCAATCAATCCTTTGCATGCATGAATGGCTTGCAATACTTCCTCCCTTTGAGCTTTTTTCAGCATGTGCTTCCTTCCGATAAAATCCACAAACCCTTTACCACAGTGATTAAAGTATGGACAAAAATCACAGAAGCGTGGCGGAAGGGAGCGTGGATGAACAAAATGTTAGGGCGATTGCAACTTGTCATCGGTCACATATAAAAAATCCATCCTGCTCCTCGCTCAATTAAATCATTAATTAGCCATTGTACCTTCCAAAACTAATTCTAACTCCGTGATATAGGGAAAATTTAAATTCTTAAAAAAAAGAGGTTTGGTGGAGTGCGCGAGATCCAAAACGAATGTGTGCAACCATGAATGACTTGGTATGAATGACTCAACAGAATAAGTTCCAACAAACGGAAGTCCCGACGAACCAACACTTCT
>JAAXYW010000972.1:0-26674 GCA_036851895.1 Orthonychiurus folsomi
TAAATATGTGCTCAAAAACTTTCGATCTTGATTTTAACTGTAAGATAGGGCCGAGGATGTGTCAAAGGGTAAGGGAATGGAGGGATGGGGTCATCAGTAAACGATTTGTGGTTTGTGGATGGGTTTGAACAATCACAACAATAAAATATGTGTTCGTGTCGGGAGAGAATTTAACACGAAGTCAATAAATTGGCGGACAAGGAGGATTTTTTTTAAAAGGACTCGAGCATAATTTGCATTTTCCCTTCCCATGAAGACAGGGTGGGGCGTGAGAGTGAATAGAGGGAACTCATTCAGCCATGTAATTTGCTGACTAATTGTAATCACAAACCACAGCATTGTTTAAATTACAAGGAGACGGAGAGGAACTACGCTCACCGATGAATTCAATACGAAATCCGGGTGGACTACGAATCATTTGTCTTGACCAGGCTGTGCGGATTGTTGAGAAGGAGCGTGGAATTCCCCAGACGAGGATGATTGCCGGAACGATGAATCCACGATACTCCAAACTACGAAATGCTTCGTATAATGCTGAATTCCAATGACATTTTAAGTTGGCTTCACGGAAGTCCTGGAATTAAGAAAATTGGATTTAACTGCCGTTTCTTATTTTAAATAGTTATTCAGAAAAGTTATAAATTATTTGAGTTGTGGTGGCATATGACGATGGATGGGAAGGTTTATTGGCTGTTAAAACTTCAGAGCAGGAATATGCTGGACAGTCAAAACTGTCAACAGCTTAAAAAATAACAACCTTGCTAATATTTCACAAAAATATTTCAAACGTTTAGCAGTTATGTATGTAACATCAGCATGTACTAACTAGTTTTAATAATAGCAACCCGTCGTGGTGGAGCACGTTATTTCCCCTATGCTTACACCCTAGCATCAAACTAAGTAAAAACGAAAAAATGACTTGACATTTTAATTCCCCTCAGGAAATCCTGGTCTCATACGAAAAGGATTGATTGTCTTGAAAGGCGGACTAGATTATCTGCTATTTTTTTAAATGTTATCAACGTTAGTGGTGGAATAAATTAGTTAATAAAGCTTCGTGGAAAATAAATGTCGTCCAAGCGTCTGAATCGTTAAACCCAATTCAAATTCCTGCGTGCTCACATAGTTTTGTATTCTTCCAACAACTTTCCTCATTGCAATTAGCACTCCTGTAGTAACTATTAGGAAACAAAAACTGTATGCAGACAAGCTGCAAGAACCGTTCACACCAATGCAGTTACAGTTCAAACTGCATGCAGTGAACTGCATGCAGTTTGCTGCATGCAGTGCTCGGTGTGGACCCAGCCTTAGTGGTGGAATAAATTAATTAATAAAGCTTCGTGGAAAATAAATGTCGTCCAAGCGTCTGAATCGTTAAACCCAATTTGCTTGTTTTGCATTCAAATTCCTGCGTGCTCACATAGTTTTGTATTCTTCCAACAACTTTCCTCATTGCAATTAGCACTCCTGTAGTAACTATTAGGAAACAAAGGCTCCTCTGCCTTGATTACAATTAGACTTGTAAGTATTTGCTGTGATTGCAACAACATTTTATTACCATGTAAAAACCTTGAGTTTTCCTCATGAACCTTAATTAGTGCCAGTTAATTCCAGTAGTGGCGGCTTACCATTGATATCCATTGCCCATGAATCCTTTACGTTTGCAAAGCAAAGAGGATAATACAAATTCGCGTGTGCAGTGCATATTTACTCAGCATAACTTATGCCCACAGCTTCTGTTGGTGTGGACTTTTTTGACGAAATCTCTGCCAATTCCACGCTTTCGTGTGAATAGCATGCAAAAGGTGAGAGTGCAATTAATTTGTGCACTATCATTTCCACAATAGGAGAAAAAACTTTCTGGCATTGATAAAATCCTCGCCTGACACATGCAATCCAATATTTTTTTTATGTTTTGTTTTTATTCTTTGTCCGTGTCATTCAATGGGGGGAACAAATTTCTGGCATGTCTGGTGTTTATCTCATCTTTTGACCCGTTTCTTTTTTTACACCATAGAATTACGACGAAACCCAAATGTATGATTGTGATGCCGATGCACATGTGAAATAAAACAAAAATTGAGAGGCGGATGAGATAAGGAAACCGGATTGGATCAAATTGGAGGCAAAAATATTGGGGTGGGAATTCTGGCGAAGAAAACTGGGTTTCTGTTCAAACGGAGTCAGTGAGTCGTCGTCTACTTTCCATGAATGCGATTTTTATATATGATTTGCCTTTTGAACTGCGCTGTGCGTTTTGTTAGACAGAATTATGTCAGGTGTCACATTTATTCCAATTTGATTGAAATGACAAGGTCTGTGTCATTCATATATGAAGACCGGTAATTATTTCCGTCCGCCTGACCTTTGATTCACGTATTTTTTCCTTGCGTTATGTGTTCTCGATTTTGTATACTTTTTGAATTTAATCAAACTTCACTGCCGATCTGTTTTTTGAAAGAATCGGTCTAGTATAATATCAGTACATCAGTTAATCTTCTTTAGGTCTTCCTCAAATAGTACTTCTTCAAAAGTGTGTAATAATACTAAATGTCCGACCGAATTCACTTTCTCTCAATAAATTAAAATGGAGATACGTAATGTGAATAAAACAAAGGGGATGTAATGTATGTATTTACATAGCCTCCACTCACTCACCCTGTACAAATGAAGTCCATGGATTGAATGGTATATGTGTTCTCGATTTTGTATACTTTTTGAATTTAATCAAACTTCACTGCCGATCTGTTTTTTGAAAGAATCGGTCTAGTATAATATCAGTACATCAGTTGATCTTCTTTAGGTCTTCTTCCTCAAATAGTACTTCTTCAAAAGTGCGTAATAATACTAAATGTCCGACCGAATTCACTTTCTCCCAATAAATTAAAATGGAGATACGTAATGTGAATAAAACAAAGGGGATGTAATGTATGTATTTACATAGCCTCCACTCACTCACCCTGTACAAATGAAGTCCATGGATTGAATGGTCCACTTCAAAAGTATGCCTATCCCCACGAAGAAGGGATGAAATTGAGGATGAGGATAGTCCTGTATTTGACTTGGACTTGAGCCGTTGGTGGTCCAAACTATAATTGAGGATTTGATTGTTGCTCCCGCCGCCGTAGTTTCGATGATTGCTATTAATGGCAAATGGATGAGAGTGAGTGGCGGGAGTTGATGTTGAGGAAGGAACCAATGGCACAAATTTGATGGCCAGACAATCATGGAGAAGAACCAAATACTTTCTCAGATGATTCCGAGTTGACTCTTCCTCATTTTGACTCTGACCCACATTTCTGCCAGCGGCAGGATAAGATGAGGATGACGGCGGCCCAAGATCATCAAAACTTGACTCCTTTTGTCTTTGCTCAAACAAGAGACTCATTCCCGGTGTGTGCCGGCCGAGGGATTGTAAACTGCAGTGGAAAAATCTTTCAAACTCCTAATCAATATTCATCCGGTCCACTCTGCTTGCCTTGTCAATCACTCATCTCAATCCCATTCTCCTCTCTCCAATCTGTCGGACATCAAAATAGATTAATTAGGGTATTTAAACCAGGTAAATTGCATCCATCACTTTCCCAAACGTTTCTATTCCTGCGCCAGCGCGCAAACTCAGAGGAGAAATCATTAGAGGTAATCCTAATCAGAAATTTATGTATTACTATATACATGCATTTGCACAAACAACTTAGTTTGCGAATTTATTTAATTTAAATGAATTTTCCGAGGCGAGCCCAAGCCCACCATGTAAATTCACGGCGGGACTCCCTCCCTCGTTTTCCCTTTCTTCAAATGTCAAATCCACTTCTTCCGAGGTGGAAAAAGTAGATTTTCTTCCACTGGGATGCCAAGAACGTGAAATTCACAATGAGAAAAGTGACAGATGGAAATCCTACCTAATAACAAAACTCGACACTAAACACATACATACTTTATGTGGGAAACATATTTATCAGATTCGTGGTCAGGTGTGGCATATACATGGATGGCTTAAGCTGAACCTCATGGATTTTTGCGATGACGGACGACCAGAGGTCAAAGTGTGGGTCGGCCGGCCATTCATTGGGTTGGTCAGGTAAGAAACTTCACCTTTTTGCACTTATCCTTTTTGACACTTTTCCCTGAGCGGACGATGGATTTTATCTTAATTTAATTTCACATTGTAATTAGATGTCAAGTGTTAAAAGTCTCACTCAGTCAGCGCAGCAGAGGAGCGGAGCGGTGGATTGAGTGACATTGCATTTGCAAAAACGAGATTTCACACTTGTATGGGTCTAGGCACGCAGGAAATTAATTTATGATATCTTTGTCGGCGACGGAGCCGTCGTGCAAGAAGAATTTGTGGCCTAATCCCCATGCGACAGGTTCTCATGTATAATTCAAAGAAATAAACCAGATTAAACTTAATTTGAATAATTAAGATTGCGCATGGAAAATGCTGCGGTGTTCAAGAAATTAATAGAAACATGAATTTAACCAGCCGTGCCACGCCAAATGCAATGCAAATGCAACGCAATGCTAAAGTTGCCCTCGGCCTAAATCATGCCCAGTCCCTTTAATTACACGTAACGTACCAAATATTTCAAAATGTTTAACGCAATTTGAAATCATGATTTCCGCGTTAAACCTCAAATAAAAAAAAATGAGCAAATGGTGCCGACTTTGGGTCGTAATTTTGAAAGGAGCATATGTGCAAAGTTGCATTTTTAAGTACACCCTTTGCGGTTACAGTCTAAAAAGTAGAGAAATGGACAACAGAGGTATTTAGCGGTGACTTGTTGAAAATGAAAACAGAGGAAAATGAGAGCTTTTGGCCTTACAATCAACCACTTGGTTGACCATGTTGAACTTTTTGCAGTCAACCGACAAATCCTCTTCAAAATCAGATCCAAACATCTCACCACATGCAGTTTAAACTATTAAACAGATGTTCGGATAACATTTTAACATGTAAACAATACAAAACTGCTGTCAGGTCATATCAAGGGATTGGGATCTAGTTACCGTTGCAGAAATTCAGATGCTTGAAGGAGTATGGATGAGAATAGCAGCTGACAGTTTTCCTTGTACTCGGTTCCCGGCCTTTTTGGGTGTTTGTTTTAAGCCTATTTGAATTTCTAACACATTTCAGCAATAACAGCATCTTGTTATTTGGTGTTAACCAATTTGACTCAGAAATTAGAATTCAATTGTAATTCGGGTTCCAATAATTATTTCCACTGCATGAAACCAACTTTATCCGTCCAACAATACCATCTCCGTAAAAATGCTTTACATTATCAATAAATAAAATTATGGACCGGCGCCTCGCCGAGACTACAGTTTGATTATTTCGAGTTTTTTCAAAAACTCACAAACTGTACTTTCCACTGGTCCAATCCTGACTTCAATTATGAGGTCTTCAAAGTACACGTTCAAGTCAGAGACCGATTTGCAAATGTTGCTTTGCTGCGATCTTGTTCAAAAAACAAACCTTACAAACGATACAGTAACTGTTTGCCAGGTTGAGTAGAACAAATTCTAGTTATTATATTATGTTATTCTATTGCAGAAACAAAGATTGAGCGGGTAGTAATAGTTGTTGCCTTTTCCTAAATATTCAATCACCTTTTAATTTTATAACTACAACGCCTGTCTAAATTATATTTATTATCAAAATAGTAAATAAACACTAGAGTTCGGAATAGACAATCCAATTGTATAACTACAGCGCCTATCGTGAATTATATTTATAATCAAAATACCAAATATACACTACAGATACATCCGTGAGTTACGGTACCTACGATGAGCTTTGATGATGCTGTATGCTAATGCCAAACGTCTAAGTTCAAAACATAAATAAATAAAACCATACATTACTTTTCCCCCAAAAGTAACGTCAATCAATCAGAAGGGGAACTACTTTATGCGAGAAGACATTCCTTCGCGCCCACACACACTCGACAGAAATTAAGAAAGTCTTCAACAACGTAAAGATAACGAGAAAACCAGAGCCACTTCAATCTCCTTCTACTTCCTTGCCACATTTCTCCTTCACCCTTTTACTACACATCCCACCCAATTGATTGTAAATCTTTCCTGAATTTTACATCCAAACTAATATTATGCAGCCAGCAATCCAATCCAAATGTACTTCCTCCACTTTGGACCAGCACATAAAGAAGAAGGGCCCGTGCCATGCATGCCTCCTCCACCACCTCACATGCAAAATAAACAGGCTTAAAAAGATATAAAACTTGGCGGATTTGAATGGGACTTGGGCCAAATTTGTTCTTTATGGTCCTTAGAATGAATTATCATTTTCATTTTTACAGGCCTCCTTTTAAGGGTTCCAATTAATGTACCTCGCTCCGCTCCGTACTTGTTAGCCTGCAGCCGGCCGGCCAACTACATATGAAAACTTTTCATTTTTTTTATTATCCATTCCAAGCATTTGTATTGCTTTTGCATCATATACGTAGTTTTGACTCACTTTTCTACGTGTACATGTGTTAAGTCCAAAAAAAAACTACGTATATGTACGTCCGCACCAAGAAGGGAAAAAACTGCATAACTGCATTTTGTATTCACAGCCTTACATTGCGTTGCAATGCCAAAGTGTGGTTGCGGCACCCAAAGGAATATTGGTCATTGTCCCAAAACCGCCGCGTCGCGTCCGCGTCACGTCACGCCTTGGAGTGGTGCTAAATAAGGAAATGTGCTTGAGGGACAGACAATTATTAATTAGCTAAACATACTGAAGGAAATTGAAGTGCTCGAGACTTTTCCGTCCTCGTCGTCGTAGTCAAGTATGTCATTTTCAAAATTGAATTTATATTTAATTAGAGCATGACTCACATTTTTCAAATTGGGCTTATGGCGATTAGATTTAATAAAATAAAAGCATGCTTTTCCTTGTACCACTACCACCACTAATTGCAGACTGACGACATGTCGAATGATTAATATTGCTCAGGAAAAATCAAATGGGGCTTAGCACCCAGACCTGTGAAGAATCACTTATCATAAAAACCCATGCGTAGCAGTGCATTGGCATGGATGGGAATGATAATGCTAATTTGGGGTCCACGTACATATGTGCATTTACTCATATCATATGCCAAGCACGCACAAATGTATGTGCGGTGCGTGTAGCACGTGTTTCATATGTAGATTCTATGGCTTTTTCTGAGCAAAGTGGCTGACAATGAAAATCCCATCAAATTTTATGAGATGGATCCTTGGATTTTGGAATGCCCAAGTGCTAATTGTGCTCTGATTTGGTAAACCGTCTTTCATTTCACGGTTGACTAATGAGGGATTGGATTTTTGGAATGTATGGCCGGGATTCGCCTGCCTGCCAAATAGTATTAAACTTGAAGAGGAAATATTTTGTGCAAACAGAAGACAATCCTACACCACTCCACGCGTGCATTCTCATTTCTTGAATTTTTTCTCAAACTTTTTGGCACGACTATTGCATGCCTTGCCTTGCCTTGCATGCCTTCTACTTGGAACCGGCGCGGGGCGGAGCGGCGCGGCGACTAACTGCATTCCATACGTCAGAAAATATTATTCCTTTCACAAAAATCTCAACAACTTATGTCAGCAAGAAATAGTAAGGAATGATCTATCCGTGTGTGGTATGGGTTTCATTTGTTGTTTTGCTTCATGAACGTTGTGCAAATTCAAATCTGTGATTTCTAACTGCTTAGCATTTTGTTGATGAGCCTGAATTACTCTTCCAAGGTCCCTCATCTCCATAGTCATCATAATTCAATATGCAAACACTTTTGTAAATGTTTACCCATCCTAATGTCCGTTTCGACTCCCCCTGATTCTCACGAGCTCGTTTTTAAGAGGAGGGTTGCAAAAAAAATCACCGTACGTACGTGCCCGTTTACGTACGTAAGTTGCCTGAAAAGTGGTGTAAATTATCTTTAAGACACTTAGGGTTCTTAAACCATGTATTTCTGGTTTGTGTACTTTATTTGAGGAATCGGAGTACTTCGTCAAGGAGAAAAAAAATCTGTTCCTGTCATCCAAATCTCAAAAGTCAAGTGAAATAATATCCCTGGATATTTTCTTTGGGGATTTGGGAAGGCGGAAGGCAAAATCCGAGACGGGTGGATCTCAGGGCAACGCACTTGCTCTGCACTTACGCACAGCACACGTGTTCCCCGCATTCCAATCCCATACGTACGTACGTACGCATAGTCTGACAGATTTGTACTCAGATTATTAAAAAACAACACGTTGAAGTTGAGGAGCGTAAAAACACACATACACACATTACATTTACATTTGGAATCCAATAGGAGTTAAGAGGAATAAGGTATGAGGAGTTCAGGGTGTAAAGGATTCGCCCCATAAGTTGTAAATCCAACGGAGCCAAATATAGAATGGATTGAATTTCATGCGTGTGTGCATTCATGTAATGGATGTACCTACGTACGTACGTGTATTTGCTTCAATACATTCATTCCCCCCATCAATGCACTACAACTGCAAAAGCAATCAAAATTGTCTTCAAATCCACAAATCCCATCAACCCCTCCGCCTGCCTGGCCCTAAAATGAAGGTGTGATAAATCCGCTCTGATTTTTCTGACATTTCCGTCGTTTCCACAAATACGGACGGCAATTGGAGCCATTAGACACGCTCCAAGAATGGAAGGAAAAGACGGTGATGTTGATGCATGCTCTGCAATGCGGATCGTTATAGTGCGTGAGAGGTTTGATTGCAAATTGAGTGTACAGAATTAGTATGGTGGCTCATAATGGTGCGTAAAGTATGAATGTCGCATCCCAACTGTCGCAGCTCCCAGAGTTCCTTGGATTGGTATCCAACCATCTGACAAACCAGACTCGGAATTTATGCAAATCCCTGTCAAATTAATTTTGTCCTTCGCCTCACTTGAATTGGAGAAGACACAAAACCATGATTTGTCAGGAAATTCGATACAATTTTTTGTATACGAAATTCGAATTATTTTGTGAACTATGCTTAAGTCATTCTTTTTTAAAAAAAAAAAAAAAAAAAAAGTAAGCGCACAAGAGAACTGTTGAATAAGTTGCATATTTGTACAATTTAATGAAATATTAAGTGGCTGTGAAATTCACTATTTAATTTGTTAAAAATTTCTAGTTGTAATTGTACATCAACTCCAAATTTTTCAGTTCACCTCGTTATCCTTGAAGATGAGCAAATCCAAAGTATTGCGAAAATTAATCACTCTCGTCAGTATTGTCCATTTAGTGAAGACAGTCGTCGTGGTGAGCGTGACTACTCCTGACAAGTGAATTTTTATCGTTCCCCTTTCGGCAATGATTTCATCTCAAAACGTCATCCCTGCCATCCATGTTAATTCCTTCACCCCTACATGGGTTTCCTTTTAACAAAGCATTTATTCCAATGCCCCCCATCTTATCTTGGATATGGAATTTGAATAAGTCATGCAACTCCATGCAGATCCCAGCCGATCTTCCACTCCGACCTTTTCACGTTGTGAATTAATCATTTAAACAAAGGCCCTACCGTTTTGACTCTTCAAATCTCAATGTTGCTTTTTTCCTCCTCTGTACTTTCTGATTCAACATTTGATCATCAGATTTTTTTCCCTACCTTGTGAGTGAGTGTGTACACAAGTGCAATATTTTTATTTACATTTCCATTTCACTTGACTCAATCCTATTCATTGTAAAAATGGCTCTTGTTGAACTGAAGGCTAATACAAAATGCACTGATGGACCTCCCCGGACTTACTGAATGAATTGCAACGGTTTCTGTGCCTTGGACAATTGACACTCATTGAAATGTTGTAGGCGCTAAATTTAAAGTGTGTCAGTTAGAGTTCGACGTATGTTATGTACGTACAAATTAACAGTTAAAGAGGGGCTACTATACTGGTGCGGGGAAGGACTTAATAATAAATCAATTGCAATTGCCTGCCATCCATTTGTCACTTCACTCGCATCGCACTCTAATGCTGGGCAGGTCATTTGCCTCCCGGTGCGAAATAATATAAATCTAATTAGTTTTTGACCAGCTCATTGTTTACACTTTCAATCTCAGTCAATGAAACTCCAATGCAAAGGGAGCAAATCCCCTCAATGAATCAATCCTATGCATGTTCTGTAGCACATACATAGGAATCAAAATAAATGATATTCATGCTTAAAATGCAAATCCCACCCCGGAACGGGGTGTGTTTCAAGGTTTCGCAATAACAATGCAAACATTCTCTCATTTGCAAGTCGGATTCTAATTAAGGGATGTGGGATTACTTGGCAGGATTTTTACATTTGCTATTACAGGATTGTCAATTGTGTAATGAGGAAACAATGAACAAAAGCCAAAATTGGGCTTGGTTGGTGAAAATATTTTTGTGTCAGTGCGCAGTGCAGTGAAGTGAATGTGCAAATTTCGCAAATTGTATTATCCAGCATGAGCATAATTGCATCGCTTGCATGGTCACTTGCTTTGGACGGCCTTTTTCTGACCTGACCACCACACCACGACCTATGACCCTTTATTGCTTAATCCTTATTTATTACCCCACTATAGTAGTATTTTGTAAAAAAAAAAGGTAAACTTGACCCCTAGCCCATTATTTCTTCGTTTGTCCTCCAATCTTCTTAGAGTCCTCGTCAAAATAGCATGTGTAAAAAAATTGTCAGTCAAAACCGCCGTGCCATGTTAGAAATGGAGTGACTTGGACGTGGAACGGCACGGCATGCAGGGTACGTAATATTTGAGTCATTAGGAGTTTTTTTTTTTCAACTACTTAAGTTCGTAAGTAGGTTAATGTTATTGTCCATCAGATGATAAACTGTGTTAAAAGCTGAAGGGAGCCAAGTCAGGGGAATCCTCGTATTAATACGCACTCTTGTTGTCACTCCAATCCACCGGTTGAACTGACATCGACTTCCATTTCCATTCATTTTGCCTGCCTACATACAAAGCACAAGGGGCATGCAATTGTAGCTCCAATGTGCAGCAGGATTGTAACAATCATCTTAAGAATTGAACAAACCCTTCATTTTACTACCTTAACCTTAAACTATTCATATACAAAAGGATTCATTCGCACAAAAATTTGACCACACACAAATAGAGGAATGCACAAGGCACGGCATGTGCACGCACCCACAATCAGACAAGATTAATTCCAGTTGGGGATGACGACCACAATTCCAAATCCCCTTTTGTCCTATTTACAGACTTTCTTTATATGATTTAAAATGGAAATCGTACATGTGGAATTCGTGTATGAAGCTGACAATGAAAATAACATGCGTTGGGTATGAATTTCAACCCGAAGTGAGGAAATCCAAAAAACTAAACTTTCCATCAGACTTTACATGAGAATAAATCTCAAAATTAATCGGCTTTTCAATTAAATTTTCTTGGCGAGAAAATTGAAACAAATGATAGAAAATTAAGAGCTGTCGATTGGACAGCAGCCCCTTCGCGAGAATGAACTAAATATACTATGACTTGTTTTTCAAAACTAATTTTCAATTGCTACAATTGAATAATGTAAAAAAATTCTCAACTCTTGCTCGACTTGGCAGAAACGCTCAGTTTTCTCATTTCATTTCTTCAAGATGAATATTTTTGTGTATTGACATGTGGATACTGGGTGATTCTGATGCCTTCGGACATTTGTGCACACGAAGATTTCAGCCTAGTTCTACTTTTCCTTGTCCATACTCCTATTCATAAGGATGGCCTTTCAAATCACCTTTGGTTGATATCAAATGATTGACTTGTCATCTCCCCTTCTGATATTAAAACCTGGTTCCCCCTTCAAATGAAATAGAAAACAAAAGTCCATCCATGCCCATCCTTGCATGATGGACGGCATCAATTTCCTTTCAGTCAACAAGATCAAACCACATGCAAATGTAAAAAAGAAGCAATCCAATACAATGGCCTAATCCAAACCACACTTTTCCCTCCTTTGCCTCCCATTTTATTAGTATTTAACAAATTTGCAAACTAACTCCCCATCCTCCTGCCTGTCTGGGCCAACCAATCCATTTTATGCTAATTAAAATCACGAGAAACACAAACTTGTTCCAAATGCCTTCCTTTTCTAGAGCAACTTAACTCCATCCTACCTTAGTCAAATGTGCGGAATGAACAAAGTCGGCCTAACCTTTAATTTGCTCTCAGATTATTCATTAAATTACTTTTTATCAACTCTAGGCATCTCAGCTTGTGCCCTGCCTCTCCAAAGGCGAGTGCCTCCTTAATACCTCTTTCCCATCATCCAATAAATAATAAAATGTAATTTTCATAGATAAATCAATGTCAAAAACCCGAGCAGCCAGCCCTACATTGTATTTTGTGCTATTTGATTTTGATGAATTTTTATTTTATTCCAAAGCAAAAGCTGAACTTGGCAGTGTACTTCAAGTAATGGATTTCAAAAAAGTGTGCAAAAAATTATGAGGGATTTTAAAATTTTTGGTCAACCTTATAAATAACATTGGCTTACCGTGTAAACAGATTCACCGGATGTCCCACTTCAAGGTCATTCATAATTTCACAAAATTTGAAATGAGCAACCTATTGATCAGTAGCTGGTTGTTACAATATCCACAAGATCAAAAAAAAATCACGCAAAACACTAAGTTCACAAAAAAAACTGTAAACTAATTTCCACAAGTCCTATATTTCCGTACACCGCACCGAAGACGGGATGCTTAAAGAAAATAGATCTTTTTTTAACGGTGAACCACACTGAATTGATTGTTCTTATTGACTATATTTACGTCACAATCTTAATGATCAAAGCGTGTTAAAGAGCAAGGATAAAGAACTTAGTTGTTCTTGTCGTGATGAAGCACACAGACACACTGACTGACTCGGAATGAAGTCGTTCCCTGTGGATTGCGATTGCATGCATTACCCATCCACCTTTCTTTGAAAAGAAAAAAAAAGAATTAAATCTCTCCCCCACCTTTCCACGCACTTTATGTATTTACTTGTGCTTGTGTTATGTTGTTTTCCTCTCCTGTCCAAATCCATGTAATACAACATTTATTTTATGGGTTCAAAATTTACACATACCGGCAGGGGCAGTGAAGTACTTACATGGCAATATTGCACGACTGACGACGCGACGGCTGCTGCGCCGCGCTGCACTGGGCAGGAGCACCAAGTATGAAATTTTGATTTAAAGCAGCACCTAAACCACAATTATTCTTCAGATTTACAAATCAGGTGCGTGCATGCGTGTACGTGACTTTTAGGATGGTTTTTATCTTAAAAAGATGAAAAATTATAATGCTAATGCTGGTGGGTTGGGGATAGTCAACACCTGAGCACTTTACAAAAGCCATTTCGCCATATCGGCGAGAGTTATTGCAATTTCAACTCAAAATTCAGTTTTAGATGGTGCTGTGGAGCTGAGGAATATTTTATTCCTCTTTTGGCAAAAGAAGAGATAAAATGCACCTGATGTATGTTTTATTCAGTTTTTAGCTTATATTTAACATTAATTTATTTCAAAGTCTTGGTGCCGACGAATTAAAATAAAATCTCGCCAACCTTAAATCTTTGGTCTCAAGGTTTCACTATTATGGTCTTCAAATGTTGGAATTTTTCGCTGTAGAGTGTAATGCTATGTAGTGGTAGTGTAGCGTGTGCGCAGTAAACACTGTAATAAACGCTAAAATATTTTGATCTTTCCATGTTAATCCATTCGTGAAAATCGATTTTTTGTGATTCTATCAAGCAATGCATTTAGTCAAAGCCACCCGCGATGTCATGAAATTCAATATTTCACAAGATTTGGGAGTATTTATTCCTTCGCCGCCAATTAAATAGAGCAATGGATAGACACGAAATTATTAGTCGGACAAATGATCAAATCATGAATCCAATCTCTAAGAATTCTCAGAACAGATTGTACATACTCATCTGCAAAGTGATAATCCTAGTCAGCCGTAGTCTACACCATCCACGATCATCCTCTAAATCCTTATTATTATTATGTATAGAAATATGAGGATTTCATTGCGAAAAATAAAACGAATGCATCCTCATTAAATTCTGACATCCCATCTGTGATGTGGGGAGAGCATTGACGAAACAAAGGCTTTCATCTCCCTCACTACTCATATTGTGGGAGTTTGTGATTCTCACGCTTTCAAGGCGTTTGCGTTTCTAGCAGTCGCTGTGAAACACATTTCATTGAGATTTTGTTAGCTTAACGTAAGTTGAGAAATGGAAGGAATTAAGAACAGCAACGTCAAATAAGAGAATGGACCAAGGCCCTTAGTGTTTAAATTACAGGGGAAGGTGTCAGATTTGCAATATTATGACATATAGGTGTAAAAAGCAATCTTTATTTTTTAAATTTGTGTTGAAATGAGAGGAACGAGTCCAGCCTGAACTCCAACTTTTTGTGACATGTAGCACCTCAGGACCCGAGCAGCTCCTACTTACGCTTGTTTTATATAATTCTACCGCCTCTTTACCAATAACTTTGCACATGGGTTTTACTAGTCAGCCCATGAAAGAAAATCAGTTACTTATTATCTTCAAGACTCGAAGTGGTCACAATTTCCAAATGTGGAGTGAGTTTGATCTTTTGCTAGAATTAAAATCTAAAGTTTTAAGTCTTGTTTTTGACACCCCCGCACAATTCCCCTGAAAAAGTTTGATGTTCTTGTCTTTTTGTACGTTGCATTTGATGAGGGGTTAACATCGGATAAACAGAAGTACTCATGCGCTCAAGATTCTGATATTTTGAAGTAAACCTGAACTTTACAAACCTTCCCTTCGGGACATTTAATTCATCTTCCCTGACAAAAACTTGTATTCCTTTGTCGCACTATTTCTACTACCACTACCACTTGAGGTCAATCTACTAAAGACACAGTTAAAGATTATTTAACTCAACCAGACACAAAACTACTTCAGCCAGTCGGAAGCCCATTCCTGGGCCCTGACTGAGAGTTGTACATAAAAAAGTATTAAATTATGAAATGCGTTAAATTGCTTCCTGGGCCACCCACCAAGTTGTGGAGGGTTGATTAAATGAAATTGCAGACACAGAGGCAGTCTTAATTAGAATAAATTAATTACGGTTGCAAGTGCACGTACGTACATGTGATGATGAACGCAGGCAGGTAAGCAATCAGCACGGCCAGTGCCGGGTGCCACACCCCGCTGATTCGTAAAGTCATAACAATACAAACCGTCAAATTCGTTTTTGCAATTAACTTAATTTTATTTTACAAAATATACAACATGTGTGTGGTGCAGGTACACTTACAAATCAAATATCCGCACATACGGCAAGCACTTGTACAAACAATCCTCTCCAAAATCCAACCATATGCAAAAAAACCTCATCCGAAAGTTTCATAAAAATGTTTGAATGAATGAAAATGATCTAACGGTACGGAATCCACAGAACATCATAGCACAGGTGATCCAAACCTGAATACACACCACACATTCAGGGTATCTGGCATCTGCGGATGAGCAGCAGTTTTCGTAGCATACATTCTGCAAAATCCTGAAAAGTAAGTACCCTGTATACCGTAAACACACGCATTATCATCCTGTGCAATTCCTTCACTTTTATGGTTTGTGTAATCGGCGCCTTCGGGAGTTTTGTCATTGTCGTCCAGTGCAGCCGTCGTCGTCGTCGTCGCATAGTATTTTGCTACTGTCAAGTTACATGAGGGGGAAACATGTCCAATTTCGTGTCAATGACTTGTAGTGGCAATGGCTTCGTAGTTTGTATGATAGGAGATTGTCTGATTGAAACATTAACGCGTCGTCGCACATCATTTATGGTACGGGGAAGGAAGGACAGGCAAGGCAGATTATACATATTTCCCGATGCGGGATGCAGTTGCAGGTGCTAAAAAAACTTGAGCCTGTCTGAAATCGTCGTTGTCTTATTGAGCAATCATGTGCACAAATCATGCCATTTATTGGCGTTGCGGACATTCCTCACATCCTCACGTCCGAACAGTTGGGTCATTTAAAAGGCTTTTGTCGTCAGAGTCCAAAATTACAAGTTGTCAGTCGTCCCCCCACGCACGTAAAGCACGTACTCTCGTCTTTCATCAGTCTTGTCTGGGAAATTGGGAAGTAAACCACAGATCCACTTCCATTTTAATGTCGTCTGTCTGAATCCCTTCGTTGTTCCATTTTCATACAAATCCTGCAATAGTTGCAATATTTTCAATGCTATTTTTTTAATACTTTTGTGACATGTTAATAAGCTCAACGCCGGTCATCTAAAATAATTTCTATTAAACGAGTGGTTTGAGTTTAAAAGGTTAATCTCACAGTACCTTACTTAGAAATTTCAACAAGCTGGCAGCGGTTTATCCATAGCGATGATAACGTTCATAAATCCCTGCTGGATTCGCACCCTGGTAAAATCTGTTAGGTCCAGTGGTCAAAAGTCTTGCATTGTGTCCAATATTCCCATCGTAGACTGGATCGAATTGATTGTTAAAATACGGGTTGACCCCAGCATGACCATGATGTCCATGTCCTGCATTATTGTAGCCGGGAACATACGCGGAATCCGAATGATGGGCAATCACATTATTTTGTACGCCATTGTATCCGAGTCCATCGGTGGCTACAGCGGATTTTTGAATATTTACATCCCGGTGGACTCCGCCATAAGGATCCACTTCCACTTGGGACTGCTTGTTGATGGACAGCCCTTGTTGTTGATAGCCTGGACCACCGTGACCGTGACCGTGGACATGTGGACCACCAAAACCTTGAGAAAAGGATGATAAATACAAAATAGTGTGGATTTTCCTACAAGAATGACTAAAACCAAACAAGAAATAATAATAATTTCAAACCTTGAAGTCGTGGATCATGGTAGATGGGAGCCCCTCCTCGGATATATGGATTAATTGGGCCAACGACTCCATCAAATGGAGTTGGTTGTCTATTCAGAAGGCCACGATTGAAATGATTCGGACCACCACCGATTAATCCATTTCCGTAGCCGCCATAAGTTACTCCATGATCCCCGTAGTAATTCACAGGGGTCGCCACAGAATAATCTCCAGCAGTTTGTACGCGGTTGACGGATTTTTGAATTGTGTCTCGCCTATGGTCTTCCCCGAATGGCCCAACTCCGACTTCGGAGTGTCTATTTATGGCAACGTGCTCATGACCTCGACCTCCTCCATGTCCTCCGTACACTACTCCTCCATAACCACCACCGCCGTGGCCAATTGGATAACCACCACCACCGACGCTCAAACCAAGTGCGTGTGGATCAGCTGCGACTCGGTCCAATCGTCCAGGGTGAAGAAGTCCACCATTTCCGAGTTGACCTGATAGGACAACAAGAATGAAATTGGTGGAATTTAAAATAAAATTAACATTTGAATTGCAAATGGTTTCTAATAATTGAAACTAATTTCACATTTTTTGCTTCAATTTGTACAAACTTCTCTCAATTAGACAAAGTGCATTGCAAAATTTCAAAAAAAATTACATTGGTTCTATCCAAATTACAAATATTACTTCTTAGAATTGGAAACTATACAAATCCCTAACATCAAAAATTGCTAATTTTATTGCACGTTAAAAATGAAAATCTTAAAAAATTGTACCTGTGTAAGCTGCATAAGGAGATGCAGGTCCTCCGTAAGGTTGAACTCCAGCATATGCCCCACCTGCATAAGGTGAATTAAATTGACCCAATCCATGTCCATAATGACCGCTGTAGCCAAGTCCAATTGGCGTTTGAGCTGCAGTCTTAAATTTTTCATCCGGGGAACCACGTCCTCGAATAATTTCAGCAATGTTGTTAGCAGGGCTGGCGGTGCGAGCTTCCACTTTATCCGAATTGGATTGAATCAAAGTCTTCACTTCATACTTTGGTGGGACATCTGCTTTTGATTCATCGGATTGATCTGATAAAGTTTTGTCTTTGTCTTTAAGATCTGGTTTTGCTCCTTGAACCAGAAGAGATGAGATTAGAATTATCCCCAATGTGAGTAAAATTCTCTTGGGTTGACTTCTTGGGAGCTAGGAATCAAAATACAAATTTTCAGTATTAATATTCCGTTCATATTAATCAAAATTATTCACTTATAAAAATCTGTATTACAGATCGTGATTTTGGGTGATTAAAGTTACGCCATAAGTTACAATTTTGTGTCGGAATAAGCCGTTAAATCATTTGGGAAAGCGTTGCATGTATATGAAATCCGAAGAGTTGCGCTGCCTATGAACACTAAACAATATTAAGAGCCCAGTCCACCAGACTCGTAATGTTATTTCAGTGAATTGCTTGAAGATGTCTTTCTCTTCCTTTGTTATTTCTACGATTCAACGGAGCTTAACCTCACAAATTTTGTTCATACACATGCGTATCAATTTTTAATCAAATTAAACTTTCGGTGTAACTTGACCGGGATAATTGATGTTCGAGCCAAGTTTTCAAAGATCTCATATTATTGTGCGTATATAATAGGAACATAAAAATATGAGAAATGGATTTGAAATGTTTACTTACCATTTTTAATTTTCTCTGTGTGTCCTGTTTTTAATTAAAATCAAACTTTTCTAGAAAGTTGCGCCGTTGCTTTCCACTAAAACTCTGACTCTTTCCACCTGAAAACAGTTAATTCCGTAGAAACAAATCTGCTCTGTGCTGAAGAGGAGCAGTGGAACAAACTGAAGAAGTAGGACACTTAATTGTCTTTTATATTACTCAAATTTGCGAGGTTCAGCGTATGACTTGACGCACAGATATAAGATTAAATATCTGTTTCCTGCCCAGAAGTTCATGAAGAAAAGGCAGACCACTTACTTGTATGTATTTTGGTTAAAAAAAGAGAACTCCCACTCTTTGTTATGATCTTCGTGGCAGGCGAAGCTGAAAAGGTCACCGGTCGCCCTGTGTGTGACGGCAGCGGCAGCAGCGTCTGCTGTGCTTAACAGTTCGTGTAAGTGTCCTGTGCATGCAATAAATGTTAGGAAATAGTCATCACCAAATTTTGGACAACAAAGGAAAGATTTGTCTTTAAGGTTAAACGCTGATTTTGATGAAGGTCTTCCCGCACCGCACCGCAACCACAGATCACATAAACAGATCTTCGTTCCGCTCCGCTCCGCCTGATCATATTTTTGTGAGGATTGATGAAAGCCAGGAACTAAAAATTACTGAAACAATGCTTTAATGTTTGATCATTGTTACGATAAAATTACAAACCAGGAGTTTCAAATGACAATTATGTCATTATCGCTCATTTATATAAAAGTACTATTTTTTGCCCTTATCCAACTATTTGCAATTTGCAACAATGCAATAGATTATTTATTGCGTTATCTCATAAAAAGGATGCCCACTTGTTGCATACATACAGCAATTTGGCAATTTTTTTTCACTTCCTATTTTGGTGTTTGAGGTACTTGCGCCAATACATACTCACACTTGAACATTTGAAAATAAATGCCTGCAGGTGTGCGAGAATACTAATTTAATAATAATAAAATGTATTTCCAGTTACGTTTGACTAGCGTGCTTTAGGCCCGTTTCAACTTGACAGTGCGGTCTAATTATTTCGAGGTATTTCTAAAATTATGAACAGCCTCGAAATGTCCAACGGAAGAACAGCGTTAATGAAAACCTTTAAAGTACCGGTTATAATTTTGTGACAGGCCTACAAGTTGATGAGAGCCAAAAATTAATTAAGTGCTCGTGAATAAGTTATTTGTGTTTAGTTGGCGGTTTGATTGTTCTAACATTTGATTATTCCACACTTTTTTTTTAGCATTCCAGCAAATCTTATTTCAGTATTGATGGCCGTTTCAATTTTAATTTTTAATGAAAAATAAGAAATGAAGTTAGCCAGTTATGTATTGTTGAACCTGCAATATTCATTGTACATCTTCTATTTTTCAATAATAACCAACAACATTTTATTTCGCAACAAAACGAGAATTATTATTTACATTGCAGTACGGTACTTTGTCTAACCATTTGAATCAGTCCAGGTACCAGATCTGGTGATTTGTCTCTACAGGAAGAGAATCAAAATTGAATACATTCACCAAATAGATCTAATTGACCAAATTGGTTTAAAAGGGTATGTAATCCATAATAGCTAACGTACTAGCCCAATTTTACAAGCTCAATTCAACCTGAAATACAAAACATTCCAAAATGTCTAACTATCGTAGTAATTAATGCTATGATCCATAACTGGAAGAATTAATACAAACTTAATTCGTTGGGTGACTCTTTTGTGTGAAACTGTGAAGCTCATAAACCTAAATAGGCATTCAGTAAGTACATTAGTAGAAGGCAGTCATTATTAGGTAATCTTAAGTAGTATGCCTTGTCTTAAATCTTCTAGTAGCTATCTAATGTTCGAATTAGAATGTACGATTGGCTTTTTACAAGTTTATAAAGCAAGCACCGATAGAATGTGGGTTAGTTATTTAACAGAAAACACATTGCCTCCTGTTCCGTTAACAAGAGAATAAGAGTAATTTCTACTTTTATACAAAAAACCCTCCCAGAGGGTTAAATTGGAAGATAAATTTATTCTAATACTAAGATGACAAATGTATTAACTAGTTAATTACCCTAGCTAATTTAAAGCACGAATTGACCACAATTAGGTAATACTTGACGAAAGATGAGCCACGC
Organism: Orthonychiurus folsomi; assembly: GCA_036851895.1. NCBI lineage: Eukaryota > Metazoa > Arthropoda > Collembola > Poduromorpha > Onychiuridae > Orthonychiurus > Orthonychiurus folsomi. The sequence continues at coordinate 20,663 of JAAXYW010000972.1, forward strand.
ACGCTTGGCTTAGTTTTCCTTGCACCGGCTGTTTAATTTTAACTAAATCCAATACAGTAAGTAGTTATTATTGATGTACAAAGAGGTAGTTAAACTTGTTTGGTTACAAACCAATTGCATTGATGTGCTGCTATTAATTAACAAGAAAATAACAAGTGTAGTATATGCACTGTTATTTATTTTTGATTTTAACTAGGCTCTTGTGTCCTCTTCAGAATCTGTTGGATCTTTTGCTGTGCTTTAGAAACAATGCTGGAGGAATTTTCACAAATTAAATTTTGCAATTCTGTCGCTGTCGTTGCTCTTGTTTTGAGTGGTAGGTGCAAGGACAATGGATCACGGAGTCGCCTCAAATCCTCTGCAATTTTTGATTCCTTGAACTTTAAATTATTGTATTTGCCTACATCAAGTCCGATTTTCTTTGCATTCTTGTGAAATATGATCAAGTGTTGTCTGTCCCGAGCATCCGGAAGAATGTATTCCTGTAAAACGTATTAAACGAACCAAACAGAATAAATTTGTTGTACAAATCACATTTTTGTAATTTGTAAAAGGAGAATGGTGTTGACTGTCATTTATTACCTGTTTAGTGAGCACAAAATAGGCATAGACGAGCATGGCTGTTCCATAAGTGACGAAATAAGTGACAGGCTCCATGATGTCCCATGAGTATTCCCACCAAGTCAACCTGGCTAAAATCCCAAATTGAACAGACATCAAACCCAATCCAACCCAAGTCAGGAGACTCGTTCTTTTGGAGCAGAATCGGTCCAGTTGTTCTTTTTTCTCTTCAAGTGGACTCAACTCAATTCGAAGTTTTTCCAATTCAGTCAACATCTCACGTTCTTGTCGCAGTTGATGTTCATCTACATTCAGGGCTGCATACAACTGACCCACTAAATTTCGGACTGAGGACAGTCGCTCCAGCTCTTCCTACAATTCGTAAATTTCGGATTAGAAACCCATGTCTCCCTCAACGCCCATTACATCAGAACTCAAGGACTCAATTCCACGTTAGCCATGCATACGATGTTCTATTTTTTAACACCTTTAGATCCCGTACCTACCTCATTAATAATGAATATTTGTTCTTTGGGTGAATACGAAATCAATTTTAATGGCTATTAAATTTTAAGGGTTGGTTGGTTGTAATAATGGACATGAAAAATAAACGAGAACAAATAAACCGCCGTTTGAGAATAAAAAAATGTCGTAATTTATATTTTCAAATCCCCAGTTCCTTTAATGACGATGTTTAAAAACGAACAAAAACTTGAAAATCTATCATGGCCAGCACATGGAATTTTGTAGCGTTGTCGAAACGCCAATCTCTACAGTGATGGATGAGTGGAAAGAAAAGCATCCTTTTGAGGGGGTGACGGAAAGTGATGGATTATTTAAGGATTCTATTCAAGCGGAAGCGGCGATTTGACCGGGATTTCTTTGTCCGCGTTGGCATATAGGCTTTGCGTATGTTTATAAGACACCCGCTTGACTTTTTTTTTGTAATTTTCACATATCACCGAAGCAAAATTGATAGATAGGTTGGTCCGGATTAACAAATAAATCAAATTTGAAAAAAAAATCCACCCCATCATTTACCCGAGAAGGCTTTTCTTGAGGTGGAACAACCACACGGTAAGACAAATTATTGATTAGTAAATTAAAGTTTTGCTCCATGAGCATCTCTATTGTGTTGGAAGCGGCGACTCGAATCCCATCTGCAAAATTAAATAACAAAAGATTATGTAGGTAGACATACTCATTCCACAACATCGTCTTCACTTATACAAAGAATTAACTGAATAAAATGTGTACTGTAACACACACACCACCACACACAATGACCGACCGACCGCCTGAATCTTTAATCCATTCACAATTCCATGCATTTGCCCACAAAATCGCTTAAGAAAATCCATTACAATCCCCGGTGATTGAATAATGATAATGGAAACAACAAAAATTGTGCGTTCGTGGTGTGCCTCAAGTGGATTTGACTATTAGAAATTTCGGAGTCAGTCGTCGTCGTCGTCGTCGTCTCGCCGCGTGCTCGGCGTGAACATGCAATGCATGATATCTGCACTCAACTGAGACGCCGGCCTACCTTCGCCTACATGTCTCCACTACATAAATAAATATAAACACTTCACTTCCATGCATTGCAATCAAGTATTTTGTATATAATATGGTATGAAGTAAAATGGAAATTATATATTATTGTTTAAATCCCTAATTTAACTCGAGGGTGCAGAGTGCAAGCCCAGGGATGTAATTTCACGCTCTGAGCACTTCACGGCCTGCCGTGCCGTGGCCAACCACTTTCAACTAATTACAAAGAAAATAAAGATTTGAAGGAAAGGGGAATGAATTACCAATTCAACTTCAATCGCTGAAGGCACACACACGTGCGGACGCACACGACAATTGCGAAGCGAAGGAAATCGAATTGAACTCAAGATCAAATTTTCTATTACAATGCCTCGCCTACGCATACACAATTTGTTGTTGGTTTATGCATCTGACATTTCTTGGAATTTAAAATAAGAATCGTCAAAAAATGGAGTGGGTTAACTTAATCGGTGAATTCGATGTTGCAATAAAACACACCATAAAAGTCAGGAGTATTTATTTTATGATTTGAATTCGTGATCCATTAAAAGGCACTCATTTCATCCACGGCGGTGGTGTGGTGTGTGTAATCAAATAATAAAAAACTATTTCTCCAGCAAATGTAGCATACGCGTGCTGAACGTCATGGAGGAAATAACGGGGGGATTTTATGGTTTGGATTGAGTATTGCGTGTTGAAAGGAGGTTAACATTTCAGGAGCATTCGTAGTAGAAAAAAAAATCCCCCTTTAATATTTTGGTATCATAAACGTAGGGAAAAAACTCACCTTCTGAGGTAACGGCAATTCGATCGATCCCTTTGTCTTCATTTTGAATCATGTGAAGTAAATCCCCAACTGAGTTTGTCAATGGTTTTAGTATGAATCGACATTTTTCACGGCGTGACGGCAGCGGAACTGTGATTTGGGGAAGGCCACGGAAATAAAACACGTCCACTCCTGCAAAAATATTAAAAAATTAGACAACTTTGTCAAATCCGAGAAGGGGAATGCCCATCCCCTCTCATTTATTCCATTTAAATATTAAACAGTGGAAATGAAGAAGTTAATGCAGCCGGGAACAATTCAGAATCGCGATTGCATATGACTAAGTGCATTTCCATCGCCCTAGCCGCCGCCATATAACGACGCCCTATGAGACGACGACTAGGTTTAATGGAGTACTACGAAGTCGTAATGTCCGAAGTAAAAAAAATTACTCCCGGAGACAAAAGCATCAAGGAAGATCATACGAGGAAAGGAACCAATGTGTCTTTTCCTTCTCGCCGTCGCGTCTGTCTGTGACAATTTGAGACCTTTTAACGATGGGATTGCCGAGACGGGGAAGATGGACATCACGGAGACGTCTGGCCCGTCGTGTGCTGTGCTCTCTGCATTTTTTTTATCTCAACACACAACTAAACACTCCAATTCCCCGTCTTGACAAATAAAAATACCTCAACTATCAACCCGAGTTATTTGTCTCCGTCAAAAATCCATCAAATCCTTCTTTTGTTTCAATTCTTTGTATCAAAATACAGAGCAAGTAAGCATCGCACCTAAGTGGATTCCAGAATTGGTTCAAACTTTATGATACTGTATACCCAATTAGAGATGCACCGGATATCCGGCCGGATAATTTCTCGGAGAGCATCTCTAATACCCAATGAACAAATGCTACGAACAGGCGTAAAGCTTTTCAGACATCTAAAGTATAAACTTAAATGGATTTGTTATATCCGAAATACTAATCGGCATCTAAATGTCACTTTGTAGTGATAACGTGTATTGGATATTAAATTAGAAAAGTGGGTCACGTCCCTATCCCTACCTTGAAGTACTTCGACCCTCAAAATAGAAATTTAAAATTCCATCACACAATTCCCTCATCTCAATCAGATAGTCATCGTAGCCTTGAACTCCCCATGCATTCCGCACTTTCTCAAAATATAAAGGAAGAAGAAAATGTTTGCCCCGTCCGCGTCCGTCCCGTTACAGACGAATGAATTCCGAAATCTAAGTACCCTACCCTTAAGTACATGTACATGCTACAGTTGCATTATTGTGTATTGTGTTGTGCTGGGTGACCTTCTCCAGGTGAAAACACAGATCCATCTTATTTTGTAGTAAGTCAAGGAGCAATAACCCCCTCCTGCCATGCCATTGCCATCCAATGTAATGTAATGTACAATGTACCGTTCACATCAGAAGGTCCCCTTACGTAAGACTTTTCGGCTTAAATGTAAATTTAAACCCTTGTCCTACCCTACCCTTCCAGGCCTGGAATGGAATGCGTAATTAATTGTAGATTAACCCGACGAAAGCAACTCACCCGTTCAACCCATAGCCTCCGGCAACCAGATGCTGATGCCAGGATAAAGATGATATAAAAAGTAACGAATGTAGAGTAGGAAAAAGGAAGACGATGTGAGATATATACATAAGTGCACACTCATTTTCATTTTTTGTGTAAATAATACACTGTACGCTTGACGTATGCTCTTGTGTTCCTCTTGGGGTTCAAACTCTTTCCTATTTCCTTCCTTTTCCATTGCTGTAATCATCCGCCGGTGAGGTGCCTTTTAGATGTAAGAAAAATTCTAATTCAAGATACGAATGCAGTACAGGGAGGGACGGACGGACGGATGACAGCAAATGAGAAATGTGTAATAAAAAAAGGAGGAAAACATCCACGAGCGGAAAACACGTTCAACCATAACCATAATGAATGGGTTTATAAATATAAATCAACTTTTTTTCAAATCCCAATGCATTTTTAGCTATTATTATTCAGGTTAGTTGGTCAACGATGTGCGCAGGTGGTGGAGGGAAAGCCATTTACTTTATGGAATGGCATGGCACGGTACAAAAAATAAAAATAATGCAGTGCATTAAAGGTGAAGGTGATTTTCAACTGACGTGAATCATATTCGTACTTTCCTTATGGATACATACAAACATATGTAGATGTTTACACGTGATGAAGTGCAAGCTACGTAGGCACATTAATCTCAAATTGTGCCCTAATTCTCATCAAATTAATTTTTGTCCTTAACCTAGTGGAAGTAGGATTAATTAACCAGGCACGCACTTAAGACCTACGCCTACGCGCTGCGCTGGCCCTGCGAACAAAGGGAGTTACAGGACATCCTGGGCTTTTATAAAATTACAATGGATGAAACCAAACCATTGTTTGTAGCGGAAGGCGGACATTTGTGCAAATTTGAAACTGAAGACAGTCAATTAATTGAATATCCTGTGAGCCATTCAGGTGGTTGTCATTTCAAAATATATTCAATTACGTCGCATGGTCGATTCGACTGTGGGCGTGCGTGAGCACGGACCTCAATGCTAAGACGAAGGTGGAAATTAGACATAAATAAAACTTGTCTTATTGAGCAACCAATTAGCAGGCAGAGAATATTGCATTATTGCTCAAACCCTCGGCCGGAACTTTATCTTGTCAACCTCTTTGTTGTCATCTGAAAGAATTACATCCAAATCCACGGATTTCAAGTCATGTCGTGAGCACCAAATTACTGCTGTGCTGATCTTATCTAATCTTACATTTTTTTGCAATCCCCCTTTTTTCTGGTTGTCACATTCCATTCCGTGATTCCTATTATTAACTTGATTTTAATGGAATGGTGAAGGCAAACCCACCAATTAACACAATTTCTCGATGATTGTGATTTTAATCTGCTTTAGTTCGTTTAGTGGCTATGCAACGGGAACTTTATCATGACTGCTTGCGAAAGAAATTAGACTATTTGCGGCAATACAATGCAAGCTTTGAGACCCCTTCCTCGTTCGGCTATATTTTTACTTTAAAAATTAAAAAGGTTGACGTCTACAATAATATTTTTAATATTAGAATTAAACAATTATTATAATTACACAGG
>JAAXYW010000973.1:0-26662 GCA_036851895.1 Orthonychiurus folsomi
AGTTCCCCTTGTGATATGTAGTCCCAGACATGAGGTATTGGCAGAGAACTTGCTCCTGTTCTTATACTAAACTTTCCATTTGCTATACAAGTAACATATGTTTTTGTGAACTGAGATGAACTGTTCTACGGCCAACCGTCTGTGCATCTTATATTTAACTTACGTAATAGTGTGACTTGGAATCGTTGCGTATCTACCAAATCATTGTGCTCAGGCATGCACGTCAACCTCTTCCCTTCAGTTGTCCCCAATATTTGGATCACCTAGCAGGTAGAAATGAATAAAAAGCCAAAACTTGTATTCGTTTTGGTGCATCAACTTTCCACCTAACTTTGGTGTTACACTTACATTATTGTCTCCGACGGATCGAAGTTTATACCACGTGCCGTCCTTGAATCCCTCAAAAACTGGTCCCGCAGTTGGGGCTGGCAATAATTGTGGAGCGTGTACCGCTACGGGTACTGGTACTTCTGCTGGCACAGACACCGCTGCTAGTGGAACTGGTACTGGTGGGGTTGCAATCACTACAGGTGTTGATAAGGCTGATGCAGTGTTAACAGAATTAACTTGGAGTTCCAAATACCAGCGTGTGAAGGGATCCTCCAAGCACTCCTTAGACTTACTAATCAGTTTAATCTGCTGCCCAGCTCTATCAGCAATCACGGATGAAGTTTACTTTTAATTTTAGTAATTCACGTATTTATATAGCCAACTTGCTCGTAATTAGCAATATTAAAGAAAGCTTTGAGGGGTATACCCCCAGTCAATGATGAATTGTTGAACTTTAAAAGCAATTTTGTTCATCTAAATTTGATTAATACGTACCCCATATTTCTAAGGCATTTGTGAGAGTCCGGTGAAGGAGTACTGGCTCCACTACTGGATTGAATCAAATACAACGAGTTGAATCCATGAACATGATCTGATGTCCATTGCTGAGTAGGTCTATCTGTAGGAGATTGCTTCTAAATTTGGAGTACAATAATTGGTAAAAATTAAGTATTGATCAGCCGTATTACAAAATATCAAGCACCTTCAATATAAGGAGATCACGATGTGAATAATCCCAGACTTGACAGGCATCCAGTGACTTCTGGCATTTTGGTACGACGCGATATTTCCCGTTAGCTAAAATCAAATAAATATTATGTAAACAGAATTCCTTTATAACGCGAGGAAGAGGTTTATTTACGCAAAATTGTGGCTCGGAACAATTGGATGTTATTCAGGTCACTATCTTCAGGCTTACAGATCAACTTGCTTCCATCTGGTGAATTTAGCTGTAATCTGGTGAATTTAGCTGTATCACCTGATTAAATTTGTAATTGTAATTAATTTAATTTGTCTATTACATCTCCAAAACAGAAAAATAAGTCTAAGTCCAGGGCTGGAAATATTACATTTGAAAGTAATTGCAATTACATATTACAAATTGCACGTCGAGCTTCAATTACAAAATTAGAAATTACAAATTGCTGCCTGTGAAATGCAAATTACATATTACAAATTACAATTCAACAAAGTTTAAACTTGTGCGCTCATATTCGTATGTTGCCAGCAGCCGTCAGAAGCAATGAGTTCTCATGGATCAATGTAATTTGTGATTTCGAATGTAATTGGATTACTTTTAGCAAAATTTTTGGAAGTTACAAATTACACCCAAGCTGCAATTACAAAATTACAAATTACATATTTATTCCGTGTAATTCCAATTACATATTACAAATATGTAATCCGATTACGTAATTCAAATTACATGTAATCTAATTATAAGTAATATGCCCAGCCCTGTCTAAGTCAATAATAACTCAATTTGTAAAGAGCACGCACACATGGAATGCTGAAACTTACATTATTGTCACCGGCTGAGCGAAATTTGTACCATTTGCCATCTATCGAATCCATGAATATTTGGAGATTTCCCCCTCCCCGATGCCATTATTATTGCATTGGCATTACACTAATAACAAAACTAAAAGTTATTTAAAATTAACTACTAAAAATAAGAACTGAGTTTCAGATCAGGTGGTCAACTCAAGGTGTCAAACGTCATGTTTGCAATGACAACAAAATTGATAACGGGAAGAAAGAGAATGGATACTTTTAAAATTGAAAGTACATGTGCAAACTACAAGAGTAAAATCAGCGCAAGATTTAGAACGACAGCTGTTTTTTTGCATTGCATTGCATTTGCGTTGACTAATTTTGGTTTCGGTTCTAACTTTGCAGTTCACGGCATGTGGGGAAAAAGTGGGAAATTGGATTTACGTGTGAAGTGTCCTCGTCACCACTTTTCCTTCTCCGATCTCCACCATCTGATTCCAACCAACTCCTAACTCTTGTTTGTCGTGTGTCGAATTGTAAATATTAATATTCCAATTAATTAATCCTATTCGTTAGCGAGTTAGCAGTAGTTTTTTAAAGCTAGATTGCATCACATTTACGTTTTCACGCTTTAGTGGACATCACACCCAGCTGCTGGATGACAGTTTTCTGTGTTCACTGTTGGCCGTGCTCCTGGACAGATGTTAACAAGAGAAAGATGGAAATGAAGTTGTGAAAGTGATAAAAGACTGATAAGGGCATCGGTTTTCAAGCCGTTTCAAAAAGATGTCCGTATCGTTCAACGCTCCAGATGTCCTGGAGGGATCTGATCCTGAGAATGACGACTTCGAACATGAGGGTGGGAGCACTTTCCATGGACTGCTCAGTAGAATTAGGACCCCTGGTGCTAATGTAAGGACTGAAATTATATTTAATTTGTAATTATTTCAAATTGACCAATTTCAAAATATCTAAAATTAAATTTTAGGTCCAGAGCCAAATTGCTAAAATGAAGGAAATGATACCTTCCGACGATGAAGGCGAAATGTCTCCCGTTGGAAGTCCCAGAGGAGACCCTGCGGATTTTGGCGGCAGGGAGAAGTTTCTCCAATTGCGCAAGAAACTCCAAAATGATCAACTGAATCGGTAGGGTAAATTATTAATTTAATTGTGAATTATGTCACCACCTTGCTTTTAATTAATTAATAGACCAAGGATTGTTGCGAGTGAATTTGATAATACTGGAGAGGAGACGTGGGAAAACGTGATTAATGTTGAGGCCTTAATGCGGAGTATCCAGGATGAACAAGGTGGCAATGACAATAGCCTCCAGTCACTTTCCTTGAGTGTAAGAATTCATATTTGCATTGTTTTATTGAATTGCCGTGTTTGTTTAAACTTGATTTTATTTAATGTGTTTGTGCGATTCGTTACTCAACATTTTAGGAATCTCACCCAAAATTTGTGGAGATGCACAATCAAATTAAAGAGAAGGACATCAAGCTCTTGGATTTGGAATCCCGACTGAATGAATTGGATCGCCAGAATATTGACTTGCAGGTTTGATTTTAATCTGCTTTTACATTTGCTGGGAGTATTAACTGAACTTGAAATTTACTTGAAAATCATCCTTCCTAAGGATACCCTGAGTCAAAGGGATAAGATGTTATCTTCCAAAAACGAGGCTGTTCAGGTGATTCAGGAAAAATTCACCAAGGAAATAAGTGAAAAGGACGTCGAGCTCAAGAAAACTCAGAAGACTCTTTTTGACATGGAGAAGGTTCTAGCCAGCGTTCAGACTCAATGGAAAACTGACAAGGAGCAGTTGAATTCTGAACTGCAAAGGAATTTGAAAAGGTAAGACTTCATGCTTGAAAGAAACATTACCAACAGTGCTCCCGTTAAGAAACAATGAAACAACTTGTGTTTTAATATAGATTGGCAAGTGTGGAAGATACCAATAAATTACTGGAAGACACTAATAAACAACTGGAGGCCAAGAATTACGATTTCTCAAAATTGGAATCCGAAAACGAATCCCTCAGACAGTCCATCCAAGAAAAGACCGAAGAGTTGAATGCTAAGAACTCTGAAGTCGAGAAGCTTTCAGAGGAACTGGAAACGACCAAAGCACAGACCCAGAAGTTCAAATCCCAATGCCAAACCAAGCTCAAAACCCTGAAGGCCAAAAATAAAGAGCTGACTGAGAAAGTGAATACATGATATGCACTTTTAAATTTATTAATGCGAAAGCATGCAGTTTGTCAACAAGTAACAACGTTGTATTTCTCTGATTATAGAACGCCGGTGTTTCGGAAATGGAAAACCGTATTACTGAGCTGGAGGAAGAGAAAGGTAATCTTCTCTTGCAGCTGGTGGACTTTGATGAGCAGCAAGGTAAAGTAGATCAGCTCAAATGGGTGAATTTCAAGTGGGCAAATTTTTATGTGCGTCTTGGGTGGAGCTGGGGTTTGCCTTGCTGTTTTTAGGGTTTTATCCTGCACTATTCATAATGCTTGGAAATCCTTAAATGTAGTTGCTTCATGTCTAGAGGGAAATTTGTTCAACATTTGACGAGAACATGTAGATTTATATTTTTTCCTTGTTCTAGCCCTTCATTCTGGGATGAAGAACCAGATTGCGGAACTCGAGTCAACAGCGAAGGCAAATGCGGATTTGATTGCTTCCTTGACCGCACAGGTGTCTACTTTGCAAGAGGAGAATTCCGATTTCAGCTCATGTAAGTAATACCACCTAACCGCCTTTCCTTTTATGTCATTTATAGCAAGTAGCATCCTGAGCGTTTATTTATTGTCCATTGCAGCTCTAGATAGGAGCCAAGAGGAAGTCCAAAGATTAAGTGCGAAGCTGGTCCAACTGGAAAAGTCCTCAGAGGAAAGCCGTGTCACACTAGAAATGCGAGCTGTGGAATTAGAGGAGGAACGGGATACAATGATGCAAAAATCGATTCTACTCGAAGAAGAAATAGAGCAACAAAAACTCAGGTCCACCACAGCCGTAGGTACCGACACCGTTGACCTAGACCCAACTGTGACTCCACCCTTTGAACCAGAACCGACATCCTACCCCAAGGTTGTAGAATCATCGAATCATTTTGTGCCCGACCAATCTGTTACCGCGTCGCCAGCTCCAACCTCCACTCTTTTTGCGTCCCCACAAGACGAAGTGGCGCAGAACTGGTCAGACTGGGCAACTCAAGAACCTCCCCCTCCCGCATCCACTGCGTTTCAGTATGTCAACCTGGACGAGGATTCCGCGCCAGATTTGATGCCTGTTGTACAGGAACCTCAACATGGAGATCAATGGGGTGGCTGGCTTGGATTCGACGACAATTCTACTTTTGTTCAAGTCAAATCTCCATTTGAGTCACAGGCTGAACCGACCCCAGCAACATCGGAGGCGGAACTAACTGTTTTGACTACCCTTTGTGAAAACCTAAAGGCAGAGTTGGCGAGGAAGACCAATGAGTGCTCTGGGCTGGAAGCACAGGTGAACGAGCTGTATGCCAGAAGCCAAACCCAGGAAGGGAACCTGGAGGACTTGAAACGAGTTCAAATGGAGTTGGAGAAAGCGAAGGATAATTTACGGGCGAAGGAAATGGATTTGGAGGCCACGAGTGGGACAATCTCTGAAATCCGGTCACAGTTGGATGATAAATTGAGTCAAATTGCAAATTCCTTGGATGTCATCGAATCCTTCAAGGCGGGACTGACGGAAAAAGACGGTGTGATTTCCAAGCTCAGTGCCGAACTTGCGAATACTCAATTAGTTGCTCAAGAAAAGAGCTCAGAGGCGACGGAATTGATGGGCAGGTTGGATGAAAACAGTCGTGTGATTTCCGGCCTGCGAAATGAGATCAAAATTTGTGAGTCCAAATACGAGGAACTGCTCAATCGTTTGGAGGACAGGGAAATCACGGAAATGAGCACGGCGAACCTGAGCCATCAAGTAGCTGAACTCAAAAAGGACCTGAATGCGAGGGACGAGGAAGTGGAGTATTTGCGGAGTCAATTGAAAGCCGCCGAAGGACTACTGGATGGGAACGAGACGGAATTGGAGGAACTACGGAGTCGAGAAAATGACATGATTGGGGGCTATCAGAAGCTATCCGCTGAATTTGATGCTCTACAAGAGAAGCTTGAAGAGGTCAAAGGTCAAAATCTTCCACCCTTACCGGAAGACGAGAAAGTGCAACTAAAGGCCGTAATTGCTGAAAAGGAGGAACAGTTAAAGGCATTGCAGAAACATTTGGAAGAAGTCCAAGTTCAAAACCTTAACCTTCCATCGTCTTCGTCGTCGGGTAATGAAAACGTGGAATTTAGAGCCTTAATTGCCGAAAAGGATGAACAGCTCAACTCACTAAAGACGAAGTTGGCCAAAGTTGAAGAGAAATTGAAGAAGGCAATGATCATGCTAAAACAAAAGAATCTACAAATCGTGGAGCTTCGCAAAGTGTCAACTTCTTCTGCGAGTTTCAATGCGGAAGATAACACGGGCAGCGGACCCCAGTCCTTGAGTCCCCTCCCTTCCGCTAACATCGACGGACAAAAGGAGGTTGTAGAGAAACTTCAAACAGAATTAGCGGAGAAAGATCGGAAGTTAATTGAAGTCCAAACCATTGTGAATGACCAACAACGTCAATTCGAGGAGCTGAAGAGCAACTTGCATAAGGCAGAGGCTGAGATTGAACACTTTCGCAATGATTTAACCTTCAACGTGTCTTTGGCAGAGACACTTACTCGGGATTTAAATGCAGCCCACAATCACATCCACGAACTCAACACCCAATTGCATTTGAATGCAAATCAATCTGACGCTCACGCACAGCTGGCAAATGCATATCAGGAATTGAACACCCAAAGCAGCGAACTGCAAGAATCTTTGCAGACAAAAATAGAGCACATTGCGAATTTGGAGTTCAGACTTGAAGAGGCAGTCGCCCACACTCAAAATCTGATTCAACTGGTAGAGAAGGAAAGATGTGACAATAATAACTCCACATCTGAATTAAATTCTGAAGTGCAGCGATTGCAGAGTGAGTTGAGTACAGCTGAATCACAGCGGGCGGACTGGGAGGAAGTTGCAAGTTTGGAAAAAGAGAATATCCTCAAAAAACTTTTAGCCTTGGAAAAAGAGCGGGACTCGTATTTGGAGCAGGTGAATTCCTTGGACACTTTAAGATCCGAAATTAGCACCCAGGATCAGGAGATTTTGGACGCGCAGAGGAAATTGGAGTGGAGTGCCCAGGAAATTACCAATTTATCCCACCAACTTCAAATCCACGTTCAAAAAACCGAAATGGCGGAATCCCGAGCCCAGTCACTGGAAGAGGAAAGGGATGCATTGAAGGGCAATTTGGAGCGGAGTACCCAGGAAATTACCAATTTATCCCACCAACTTCAAATTCACGTTCAAAAAACCGAAATGTCGGAATCCCGAGCCCAGTCACTGGAAGAGGAAAGGGATGCACTGAAAGGCATTTTGGAGCAGTTAAATTCTGAATCGAAGGCCCGGGAAGATTTGGTTGCTGAGTTGAAGACCCGAGAAGAATTAATTGATAAGTTGAATCAGTCGTTAACAGAAAATGAGTCCATAATCCACAATCTTCAAAGTCAACTCAAACAATCGGATGAGTCCACCGCTCGGTTGAATGAAGAACTACAAAAATCCCGCGAAGACGCCCTCTGCCTTCAACATGACAGGGAAAAGAGCTCCAATGATTGGCAAACCAAAATCACCGACCTAATGAGTCAACTCACGACCAATGATACAGAGCTCAGTTTACTTTACATGCAATGTCGGGAGGCTAATGCCTTGATCAATGAGTTGAGAACTCAGTATGAAGAGGTGCAGGCTTCCTTGTCTTCCAAAACTGAACACATTTCACGCCTGGAGGAGACCAACACTGGGCAGGCATCCAGTTTGCAGGAGAAATCCACGGAAATTGTGGAACTATGTCAGAAGGTTCAGAATTTGCAGATTAGTCTGGACGAGACCATTCCTGGAGCTTCAACTCCTTAAACAAGAACAAGCTATAGCCCAGAAAGTTGAAACGACGAGTCCAAGTAAAGAAGCCACACCTTCTGTTAACTTCTTCCAAGGAGAGACCACAAGCGATGCTTTAGCATTTGAACCGGCGTTCTTCACCCAAAATATACCATTGCAGCAAGCTGGATTCGGCTTAACAACGGCTCCGATGTCTGAGTCTGCGTCTGCAAATATGTTCGAAGTGGATTTGGAAATGGACAATCAAAATCAACAGGTTTGCCTAATTTACTGNTAATTTACTGAATTACAATGTAAAATGTACACAAGGAACGAATAATCATTTTATGTTAATTTTAAAACGCAGGGATACATCTCAGAGATGGAGGACAGGCTACGCGTTCTTCAAAATGAGATGAATCATGCCGCAGAGAGACTCCAGGGAGCAGATGAGCTTCGGGCTCAATACGAAACTCTGTCAATGGAATACGAAGTCATAGTCAATGAGAATTCCGCATTGAAAGAAGAAATTAAGCAGTTGAAATCGGCCGCGGCAGCCGCGACACCAAAAAGCAGTCCAAAAGCAGTCGCGGTGGAGAATTTCTTGAATTGGGAGGAAGAAAGCCAAACTGGAGCCGGAGCCAAACCGGGAGGAGATTGGTGGTCCACATTGGGTGAACCTGAACAGGTGGAGGTCGTGGAGGAGCCCATTGTGAAAAAGAAGTCATTCGAAACCAACCAGAGCACTGAAGTAAACCCAGATGTAGAGGCGCTCCAGAAGTCACTCCAATCTGAATTGGAATCTAAGGACTCTCGAATTTACGGGTTGGAGGTTCAGGTTGCTGAACTTGAAATCAATGTCCAGGAGGCAAACAGTACGTTGACTGGAATCAACTCTGAGCTGGAAACCGCCACTTTTGAAATCAACCGAATCCGGGCAGAGAACCACCAATTGATCCAAGAGGTTGACTCCCTCAGAAGAGCCAAGGCAGAAGCTGCAATTCAATCCGAGACTCGTAGTCACCCAACTCCAACAGCGGAAGCCAGTGTTGATGAGGAGGAAAAGGTCAAACTACTTGCTGAGCTGAAGGAATCCAAACTGAAAAATGGAAAGTATGTGCAACGACTGAAGCAGTTGACGAAGGAGCTGGAGGGCTTGAAATCCAAAAAGCAGTTCAGCCTCGACGGTGCATTTGAAGAAGAGTTTATGAAACAAATGAAAGAGAAGGATGACCTTCTTTTGGAGAATGGGAAGAAGATTGAGGAGTTGGGGACTGAACAGGAGCGGTTGCTGGAGAAAATTGATATCTTGGAGCGAGCGAATGAAAGGATCCTCGAAATGAATGAAAGCCAGGGTGCTACTTGTCAACAGCTACAAAATCAAAAGAAACAGCTGGAGCAGGAAATCAGTGGTTTGAAATGGAGACTGGAGGAAGTTGAAAATCTTTCTGGTGGGGAACATCAGCAAATTTCTGGAGAATCTTCAGTGCAACCTCAAATGCAAGCGCAGGCGCAAGATCAACTCCTGGCAGCTGCTCAGGAAATCCAATTCCTCCAGCAGGAAAACTACAGATTAAATTATGCTCTGCAGGTCCAGGCTCATCAGATGCAAACGCAAGGAAATGCAAATATTCCAGTAGTTCCACTCCAGGAAGCTCCATTGGAAGGCGTTGGAAGTTCACAGCCTGCTGAGTCTGACGTCTATATGGACATCGAAAGCCTCAGAAAGCAGCTCGAAACTGAAAAAAGCGACAGATTAATTTTGGAGAGAAAAATAGAACTGCTCCAAGGGAAGATTTTGGAAATCGAGCAATCGGAAATCAAGTGCTTTGAAGAGGCTCTCATGCTCAAATCATGGGTAAGTTCTATTGGCCTAAAACAGGGTGTGTATTGTGCACATTTTACTTTTTTCAAACTTATAATAATGTACAATTTCTTGCCAGACTCGACAGCTCGAAATGGACAATTTGAAATACCAGAAGGAAATGGAGCAAATCTACAACAGTGTGTCGGACGGGGATACGAGTAATTTGAAAGTAAAGACTTTGCAAAATGAAGTGATGAGGCTGGTGGAAACGTTGCATGAAAGGGACAGACGTTGCGAAGAATTAACTATTGAGATTACAAGGGTAAGAGTGATGCCTACTATTTTGAGGCAATTTAGATACTTTCTTATGCGTCCATCTTGCACTCGTACAAAATTTCTGAATCTGAAATTGTATTGGTCATCCATATTTTATACAAATTTTTGTATTTATTACTTTATAGATGCTGGAGGAAAGAGACGGCCTTCAACTTAAATTGTCCAATGTCCTTCAGCACAATGTGTCACTCCACGAGGAAGTGCACAAGGGAGAGGAGAGTCAAACCGAGATTCCATCATTTGACAAGGAAACACTCAAAATGAAATTGGCTGAGTTGGAAAGTGTAAATTTTGAAATAAAGTTGGACCTGCGGAGAGAGAAGGAAGCCCGACGATTGGTCCAGGAACAGTTACTATTCTCCCAGTCTTCCAGAGTTTACAGGGATTTGACGTCTCGGAATAAAATTACGTTTTCCTCGCCGTCTACTTCACCAAGAATAAGAAGTGCCTCCCCACCACAATCCCCCTCTTATCCCCAAGACCCACCCTCACCAGGTAATCAGTAGCCAAGTTATAAAATTGAATAGTTGGCAACAAAAATTCTTAATAATTGAAAATTTGTCTGCAGGTCCACAAAGTCCTACCTCGCCATCGCCGGTTGCACCAACGTCATCCCCGGCACAAATGCAAATATAAGTTAAGTCTGGAGTGCCTTAGATGTGGGATCCTTCCGGATGCTCCCGATTCCAAAGCCTACAGAGTAATACTTGCATAATGACTTATTCAAAGTAATCATTCCTAGTTTTAAAGTGAAATATTGCTTATTTACATTTCTAATGTGTTACCGGAGCGGAAATACAAATGCGTGCAGTTCAATCTAATTGTGCAAGATTAAAAGGGAAAATAAATCTGAGTTGACAAAAATACAGTGTTTGGCTACCAATTCAATTCGTGGAAAGATACTGTTTCCGTCCTTGTGCTTTGAGTTTATTTTCCTATTATCACGATTTGTTACAATTAAATTCAAGATACAATAGTCAGTTTCCTTTAAAGATCGTCAAAATTAGCTTAAACAGCTTGAAACTCAGCCAAAATATTCCAGGAGTTTGATACATCAGATGATTTGGCAATTTTCCAGCGACCTAGCTTGAGAAATGTTTTGATTTCAAACAAATTAGGTTCTATTAATGTCAGTCCTTGGACAGGCTCTGTAGAAATCGGAGATAACAATCCTAATTTGGGTTGACAACCAGGTTGAATCCCGAAAACACGAACCCTCACAGTTTGTTTCACACCTTCAATTTGTTTCACCTGAGCCAACAAAGGCTCAACTATTGAAAATGAGAAACCTTTGCAGGCAAATTGCTTGATCATCTCTCTCGCATATTGCCCCGTCCCAGATTCATTGTAAACTTTCATGGACAAGCACTGTTCACCGGATCTGGATACCTCATCCACTCCAGCCGGCCAGCCAAACACGCTCAATTCACCAGACCCTCGAGAAGGACACCAAAATTTGATCGACATCCATACATATTTGGGGTCTTCTCGAATCCATTGGCAGGAAGCCCTCGTCTTTTCCGTGTTGTCCATTGATAGGTCCGCCATTATACTAGGTATTGACCCCGTGGATGCACATTTTCTGAGCCTAATTTCTAAACCAACAAAGTCATCAGTAGCATGGACAACTTTGCTACGATGTTTGCCAGCCCATTTCACGCCCAAGGTCCATGCAACAGCCTGTGTGACTGGCAAACATCGAAATACAGTAATGTCAATTGCTGGACTTAAAAATTGATGGGTTGGATTCTCAGGCCAATGGCTGAATATAAACCGCTTTGGGCTAGTACAGAAATAGAAGGGCTTGAATTGCTTAGTAAACGAGCGGGCATCCATATTTACGAAGCCGGAGCCCCAAGTTGGATCCACAAAAAAGTACTGCCCGTCAATTGATACTGCGTTCCAGGCATGACCTTTTCCATTCATTTTATAATCACCAATGGCACGGGTAAATCCAACAATCTTCATGATTTTCAGATTGGCGACAGCTCCCATGGCCTGGAATATGTTTGCGTACTCGTCACAGATGGCGATCCGCGAAATTAGTATAGATTCATTGGAATGTCCACCATACTGTCCAGACAATAGCCCTTCTACATCGTAGCGAATATTCTCAGCTATCCAGGTAAATATCGTGCGGAGTTGGGAGAGCTGGTTTCCTTGAAATGGGGATGTCAAGTAACGGGATAGGCGCTCAATGGTGGTCATTTCCTGTGCCGGGCATTGGCGTGCATGATTGTCTTCACGTGAGAAGTTAATGGTGTCTATTTTCAGCTTTGAAAAGTTCCCTATTACAGTCGGTTTGGATTTTCTGGAACAAACAATATATATAAAATATACACTGAAATTTATTATTAACGCATATTCCTAAGGGTTCGCGCTTCAAAAATGAGGGCAAACTTGCATGACCAATGTGACATTGTAGTTTTCAGAGGTCATTTTGTGTCCAGATGACGCCAACGGCAGACGTGCCTTATTTATGTCATAATAGTCCTTGGATTTTCATATTGGCTTATGAGAAGTCGTGCTCTAATTGGTGTTTTTACTTTGATCTTACTTTAGATGGGCCATAGCGTCCTCTGAAGCTTCCAGTATTGGCATCGCTGAAGCGGGACCGGCCGCAGTCGAAATATTAGTTGCGGATGACATTACATTGAATTTTCCAACCGCTTGACTCAATTTTTGAAACCAAATCTCTAGGTTAAGGAATTAATGCACGCAATACGTGTAAAATGAAGTTTGACTGTTGTTGGCTATATAGCCAGACTATTTGTACAAATTTTATTATGTAGGCGTTTTAAAGCACTTGGCAAAATAGTCAAGTGGTGGTGCATTACTGGTACTGATAACTGATACATATGACTCATTAAATGCTGATGGAATATTAACGTGTGTCAGAAAAGAGAGACACATGCTGCCAACGTCATAATGCGTGTCCGTGCCAGAATAAAAAGTTGGGAAAATAAAATAGTTTAAAGGGGAATTATTAAAATCCTAGCACATTACTTTTATTTTATTTTTAATTATTTTGCCTTAATTTTTGAATGACATTACACGGCTAATCATTGCATGTCACAAAAATTAGCACAACATTTTAGAGGCCATCGCCAGGAGGCAGAAGTACCCGTTTTAAACTTCTTAATTAGCAACGTCTAGAATTTAGTTTTGCTCTCTTAAACTGTGCATACGGATTCTCATTCATATGTATGGAATCTGCAACAAAGAAAGGCCTGAGTTCAAAGTTTAAATTAATAGTTTTTGTGCCACTTACCAGTATTGTTTGCTTAGGGCTCTGGGAAGTAGTAAAAAACCGGAGGCAAGTTAATCTCCTCCGAAACGTTTGAGCAAATTATTTGCAATATCAGTTTTCTGATATTCTTTTTCAGCGGTTTATGACAAACTCTTCTAAGTACCTGCCGGAATAATACAACTGTGTCACTGTCACAAATTGTTTAAGACAATTTAGGAAACCGTTCTCACTTGGTTTTTCTTACTTACTTCTGGTATGGTCAAGTCCATAATCAGTGCATTAAAACTATCCTCGAAATACCCATTGTACATGTTGTATTGTCCGCAGCTCAAAATTGTTATATGAAGATCATGTTTCTGTTTAAACTCGTTCAATAACTCTCTCAAAGTGCAGTCTCCCTGAATTTCGAATCTATTCCAAAGTGAGAATACCTTCGCATTGCATGTAGTCTTATCGGGTGGGCTAGGATTAACAAATGTTATGAAAGGAGTCGCTAAGTTGAGGAACCCATTCTTGAAGTTTTTCCTTGAGTTATCTGATTTTTCCAAAATCCAGCTGCAAATTTTATAAAGTTCCAAGGAAATCAATCCCGCAACTATAGAAGTTGTTGTTGCAATAGCAGGAATGATTTTTCCTGCAATCAGTTTAGACTTAAACTTGTCGGCTTCTTCAATCCCGTAATTCCTTGCTCGACAATTTGATGCGGAGGTTACAAAATCGATGTGCAAATTCTTATCGTCATCCTTCTCAAATTCTAAGCCATGCATTTCTTTGCTCTGCATAAGTATTTGCATATGTTATTTGTATTGTAATACTAGTAATACACTGCAATCAAAACGTCTCACATTTCTTTCCACTTACTGTTAAGGATTCATAAGCCATTTTCACTTTCAAGGCAATTTTGCTTATTTCTTCAGGCTTGACTTCTGCAGCAATGTTGGGTAAGGAATCTTCTTCATCCTGGTAAGCAGATGTAGTTATATTCGGATTTAGAATGAACTCTGCCACCTGCAAAATAATAAGTAGTATACCAATTTACCAGATATTTTAGATTATTCCGCTACCATTGCTGTCCTCGCCATTTGGTCAACCTCCGATCGGATCCGATTTTGAGGAATTCCACACATTTCTGCCCGGAGATTTGCCGCCGAGAATACAAAATCCAGTTCCAAATCGCCAGCACCAGCAAAGACAAGTGGCTGAGGACATTTCTTTGGTGGAAACCAAAATGATTTTCCAGATTCAGTTAGCGAATCCGACGGGAATGTATGAATCAACTGAAGAATTTGGTTTGAAAAAATATCAGTCCACACCCCTTTCGCCCACTGGACACAGTCCTCAAATGTGCGAGGCCATGCCTCTAGCACAGAAAGAATGGATTCCATCTTCGTGAGAAGTTGATCTGATCTGGTTGAATCGCCTTCATCGAATCTATCAATTTACTCAAGTTAAGTTAATATAGCAATTCAACTCTAAGCATATGCGTACCTAGGATTTGTAATGAATAGTTGAAACAATTGAGCTGGCTCTTGAAATAGCTTGTCAAATAGATCTCTTGCCCAATGAATGGTATGATCAATTTGATAAGGGAAATATTTAAGGGTGCACGCGGGTACTGCCTTTGCAGGCGGATTTCTTACACTTCGATAAGATTCGGTCAGGTGTGGTAGTATAACCATTGTACTTCCTTGAGTTCCCATAGTCCCAGAGTCTAGCAGTGGTATCAGGTGCTCAACACACTTCTCATCCATGTATGCCCTTGCCGCGACATTGTCCAAAGCATTTGCGACAACGTCTTGCATTTGAAAGAATTCGTCGTCGTAAGTTTCCTCAGTTTCTTCACCAACTTTGATGGTATGGCTAGTGATTCGCATGTCGGGGTTCATTTGCATAATTGCTTCCGCGGCAACGCTGGATTTCCATTTTCCGACATCGGAATTTCGGAAAAGGAATTGCCTGTTCAAGTTTGAGCGCTCTATAGAATCCATATCTGTGATTGTAATCGTCCCTTTCGAGCTCGTGCCAACTCCCATCATTGCAAAATTCTTCAATAGTTCACAACCTGATATAAGAAAACGAGGTAACTAAAACATTTCTATATTATATGGGTTATAAAGCATTACAGTTGATATTCCCTATTACCAATAGCCCCAGCTCCGACCAGAAATATTCTAAGGTCAAACAGTTTGGTCTGCACGTCATTTCCTATGCAAACCGCTTGACCCATATAGCGAGAATTTGCTGTATCCGGATTTAATTGTAAATGTACGCTTTGGTTGCTCGGAATGCATTCCGTAGCATCGAAGAACATCCATTGGTGGAGTGGTTTGAATTTCCCACTGCAAGCCTTCATGACTTCTTGTGCTGCAAAGCCGCCGATGATACCATTCAAAGGAGCAAGACTTCCATGACAGTTTTCAAAAAATAGCCGTTGAAATGAAGAATCTACTTGCCTTTGACCCTTGTGATATGAATGGAAATTCTTTTCGATTGTTATCGTAGATTAAATTAGAATTAATTATCAAGAAAGTTTACCGAAGTTAGGTCTGCGCAATCACTAGCGTATTGAAGGAATAAACTCTGCAAGCAGAGATCGAAAAGAGCAGCTGCAAAGCTATCAGACACATTCACACAACTTCCATCAAACCCCACAAAGCCGCCGATGATACCATTCAAAGGAGCAAGACTTCCATGACAGTTTTCAAAAAATAGCCGTTGAAATGAAGAATCTACTTGCCTTTGACCCTTGTGATATGAATGGAAATTCTTTTAGATTGTTATAGTAGATTAAATTAGAATTAATTATCAAGAAAGCTTACTGAAGTTAGGTCTGCGCAATCACTAGCGAATTGAAGGAATAAATCGAAGTCCGTGTGAATTGAGCGATCTACAAAACGCCCCTGAGTTGTGCAGAATTTCTCCAAAGCGTTGAATGCAATGTGACTTTGATATGAATTTTCAGCTTTTGCATAATCCGGTGTCATCATTTTTGGGTTAGTAATCGACTCTGCCAAACTTTGAAATTGTATTTTGATTGGGGAGCTCATTATTTTGATGCTGCCGCCGGTAAATTTGTAAGCCAGCAAACCGACCTGAAATATTTTATTGCTTTAGTTGAATTTGGAATTATATCTCTGACTGTGAGCGAGAACTTACCCGGAATTAGAGAAATTTCAATGATTGAACCATTGATAGTAGTTATAGTCAACTCGACCGTTGGGTCTAATTCCTTCATCAGTGGAACACCGCAAAATTTTACGGAATCTCCGACTGAGATTCCTGGGGGATTGACATCGGTTTGACATATAATAGCGCCGGTAGGCTTCACAATAAATTCAACAAGCGGTGTTTCTTTGAATTTCTCAGCACTTGGTTCCAGAATGACAAACTCGGGACCAAAATCACAAAACAGTCTGGAGAATACGCCCATTGTCTCCGCCAGAATAAAACAAATAGAATTGGAATGGCAAAAGTCAGCAATTTCTATCAAATTCATTGGATGTTTGCCAGAATGTACTGACTCAGAAGTCAACTCGACCGTTGGGTCTAATTCCTTCATCAGTGGAACACCGCAAAATTTTACGGAATCTCCGACTGAGATTCCTGGGGGATTGACATCGGTTTGACATATTATAGCGCCGGTAGGCTTTACAATAAATTCAACAAGCGGTGATTCTTTGAATTTTTCAGCACTTGGTTCCAAAACGACAAACTCATGACCAAAATCACAAAACAGTCTGGAGAATACGCCCATTGTCTCCGCCAGAATGAAACAAATAGAATTGGAATGGCAAAAGTCAGCAATTTCTATCAAATTCATTGGATGTTTGCCAGAATGTACTGACTCAGTAATTACAACCACTTTATGCTTTCGAATAACATCAAGGTTCAAATCATCGGTCCAGCATTGAACCTGAACATATTCGTTCAAGCTTTGCAGTTTCCCCCGACTGGCAATAGCACGATTACGGCCAATGTCTTTTTCTTCCAAGTAATACTGGGAACTCAGGTCAGACCTAGTCGCCAGTCTTGTATCTTGCAAGGTGACAGACTTAACCCCGGCCAAAATTATATTTTTTGCAATTTCAATACCCAACCCACCAATTCCACTGACGAGTATACTGGAATTTGACAACCTGGTCATCGCCTCCTTCCCAAGTACATACAATTGTCTGGAGTAAAGAGCTTCGTCCAGCGATTGCGATAAGTCTTCAGGGAGCGTCTCCATTTTTGAATATTTAAAACAGAATCTTGCGAGATGAGAATAGTCACCTGAACAACAAACCTCAGACAGCACAAAGTAGTAAGTTTCCCGAACTAAAAATACTTGAAGCTAGATGGCATATGAATTTCAATGTAACACTTAAATTCTACAATGTCCAGCTGACGTACCACTAGATACAACTACTTAGTTAAACAACAAATTGTTATACAATTTTTATTAGAACATTCGGTATCATGGTGCCCATGATATAGGACAATTGAAGTTTTTTTGCTACGCTTGACGTCGTCTTATCTAAGAGTTTATGATAAGTAGCATTGCAAAATTCAGCTCTTGAAAATCACATAAAATACATTTGACAGCTTCTGATTAATTCCAAAATAATCATTTTCTGTTTTATTGTGTGCCAATTTCGGTGATTAGGAAATAGAGAAAGATAACGTATACAGCAAGGAGGTTGGGGGTTGATGTCGGTCGGTAGATGTCAGCTTTGCTGTTTAGTTCAATTACGCCTAATGCATGCTATATTTTGTCAGTCCTACGGCTTAGCATAAAGGCGAGTCCATTTCGCTGCTGTTTGGTTATAAAGGGCTCGGTTGTTCTTAAACATTTGTGCCTTTTCGCGGTCCAAAGGATCGTCAGGATTTGGGGATGATAAAAGATGACACAGAGATAAAAGAACCTTTGACAGAGTAATTTCTGGTTTCCATGCATTCTTCAAAATGTCAAGGCAAATGTATCCCGAGTCTTCAATGACGTTCGGGTGAAACACACGAGTGACAAAGTTGATTTTTGGAGGTTCGAGTGGGTAATTAGTCGGGAATAAGATGGTCACTTTAAATACTCCACCTTATCAATGGATCTTGTTAGAATCAGTTCCAGGAATTTAAAATTTTAGATTTCATACAACATACCCTTATATGGACTGTCAGGTGGCCCAAAAATTGTGCCTTGCCAATGATGCATGTTTCCTTGGACAGGGCCAGCCGAGCAAAATGCAGGTGGTGATTTGCTCATTTCTGCCAATTCTCGGTTTAGTCTTGCAGTAGTAGTCATTATCTGTTTCAGGCAATTGGGATTTTAAGACTTCATGCATTGTAATACAAGAAACAGTAAAGAATATTAAACTTACCAAACAGAAGGAATTTGGAAACTTGTAATTGTTGGCGCACTTCAATACCTTGCTAAAACGAATAGCGATGTATATGTAACCGACCTTCGCTTTCATCCATCGGGGGACATGTTAAGTGCGGCTGAATTGATAAGGGCAGAATTAGAAGAGATAAGGTGGAATTTTGCGCTATATGTACATACTCCAATCGAGTACTATGCTCATAAATGCTTAGTTAGACACAAGTTGGAAAATAAAATTGTATAATTGCTTTGGCAAGGCGTTTGGCTAACCCTATGGCTTAGAATCACACTGACCATGTCTGAGCCAAGGTCATCTGGAATTCCAGCGAGCTGGTCAAGTAAGTACTATTTACATAGCAGGTATGAGCTTAAGGTGGTATTACGCTTCTGAGTAAATTTCTTTGCAAATTACTTCTGTGGAAAAGATATGTCAAAACAAAGGCGGTTTTTGAAATTTGGTAAATTTTTGCGACTGCCGAGTAGGAAACCAAAGGCCATTCTTCCAGGTTACCATGCTCTGGCGCTGCCCTGACTTAACGCACCGGGAAAAGTACCTCCATTACCTAAAAGATACCTTACAATAAATTCAATACATTCCAATACACACAAGTTCAACATCGCAAAATGAAATAATACTGATTGCTTTTGGTAACAAACTCGTGTGTACACAGATGCTGGCTCGAACAAAGGAATTCAAGGCGTTAGAGGGACCAACTCGTACCTGGAGTCAATCCTGTTTGCAATGTTCTATTCCACAACAGCTTTTGACGCCGAATTCTTGAAAATGTCTCAAAATGTGAGGGCAGTCGGTCTTATCAATGAATTTATTACAACACAGTTAAGAAGTGCCCCCCACCACTGTTGCAGTCATAGCACATTTAAGGCATGCATGCAAGATTTGATAAAGAAATCCAATATTTCTGGTGAGAGTATTATATAAAGCTTATACTCAGATCAGTTGGTTTAAATTGTGCCTATTTCCCTTGAAGATGTTGAAGACGCATTGGACAGCCTTGGTGAGGCGTTTGGAGTTGACAAATATATAAAGTATACTGCCAACACAAAAAGCAATGTTCATCGTCTAATTGTGACTCTTCGAGTTCAAGCAGACCTCCAAACCCTTCTTGAGCGGAGCATGCAATTTCAAAACCTAAAATTCAATGGATTGCCTAGCCCGGCCCTTGTTATGCAAGTGCCGGAATCAGTTGGAAAACCTACAATTATTCCAAATCTGACCTTGGATCTTAGTAAGGTCTTAAGTGGTAAGCTTTGCTGAAACCTATTAAGAAGCCTTTTGGAAATACCCATATTTATGATTTTTCATGCAGGTGATAAATTACCTACTTCAGTCAATGTTACACTTCTGGCTATAATTTGCTCTCCTGGAGGAACTGTGAACCGCTATACAACATTTGTCAGGAACGTTAAGCCAGGTGGTGCTTCTTGGCTATATTTCGATTCTCTTGGAGATGAACTATCTGCTCATCCGAAGGTAATGAACCCCTGATACCACTTTTGGGTTGCCGAAGCAAACGTATATTAATAATACTTGCTCAAGGTTAAGGAATTACGGCTGGACGAAGCTATTACGGCATTGGTGGCCTCTAATATGAATGGCAGAACGGTGCATGGTTTACCGGACGAAATCAGTTCAATTTTAAACAAAGCCACAGTCTACATTTACATTCCACCTCAAAACAGTCCAATCCGAAATCCGACTTCACAGGTGAGTTCTTTCTAATCCCTCAACGTTCGAGTCACACACATAAGCACTTTGTTACATCTGACAGCTGCGAATTCCGATCAAATACTACTACCTAATTTAAAGTAACTAATGTAAAATTTAGTGTATTTTTGCGTTTGAACACATTTCTCATCATTTCCGTCATTCTTTCCAGAGTCGCGTTTTGAGTGATACAGTACAAATAGCGGATTATCCAATAGCTCCAAAGTTGTCAAGGGACTTAAAGCCAGTCGTAATCCCAGAGACTCCTGAAAGGTCATCCTCAATTGGACGGGCACATATAAGTTAATAGACGCTTTATAATTAGCAGATAAGTCTACGAATAACAGGCTCAAAAAACAAGTTTCATTAATAAATTCAATTATTCACGCTCTATATTTCCTCAGAATACGGAATACGGAAAGGAATTCAAGGACACAACAATTCCTGCTCTATGGATGTATTGCTATTTTCAATGTTCTACGAAACAACCGTATTTGATGAATTGGTCCTGAGCACTACAATCGTGGGAGACTTGGGAAGGAAAGTGCAAGAACTACTAAAAGAAGAAATCGTGCCACTCCTGAGAAAAGCCCCTCACTTTTGTGAACTGGAGCGCATTAACAGATTCCGAAGTATCCTAGCTCATGTGAACCCCAAGGTGACTGGGCAAATGATAGGTATGTCGCACAGCAGCTATTTTGGCTTAACATGGAGTAACTTTGAAGTATTGCACAGATGTTGACGGCCTGATTGGGGATTTGTTTGGGAAAGCGCTCGGGCTGCCTCATTTTATAAAGTATACCGCCGGAACTCAGAACTTTATTCATCAGATACTTATTGGCTCTCCACCCCAAGAAAACATTATCCGAGTTGATAAATTACTGAGGGATAGTTTGCGTGTACAAGGGTTAACTTTTGAAGGAACACCACGACCAGCATTATTTCTAAAAATGCCACGATCCAAGGGCAAGCTTATTGGCTATGAGTGTATTGTGCCGGCTTTGACACTAAATACGTCCCAGTTTGGAATCGGTAGAATTCTATTTCGAAAGTACTCCTTTAAGCTTTGGAGAAATCATGACATAATAATACCAAAATATCTCAGAAACCGAAATGCAACTTATGGCGGTGATTTGCATAAAGAATCTCCACTACACAACATTTGTTCGATTCAGAAATTCTGAATCATTTCAGTGGATCTACTTTGATTCCATGAGTCCAAATTGGCAGCCAGAGGTTTGTATTGATTTTAAGTTCCAAAATGCGCACCAGACATAAATTTGGTTTGACCTGTAGGTAAAATTTGTCGATGACCTGGAGAGCCATTTGGTGGATTTAAATTTGTGTTTGGGGGACAACGCATTTCCCAGGGCTTTGACCATTCCCACAAAATGCAAACAAATCTTGACAGATTCTCATATATACATTTACGTGAGGGTGTTTCTTTAAAGCGTTTGTACCATCCAAATAAGATTTAACAAATTTTACAAATATTAGGTTCCAGAGCAAATAGGTGAAGATTGTTCTACATTTATGGGGCCTGCTAATCTATCGGTGTGTTTTATATATGAAAGTACAAAACATAAATAGTTATGATTGTTGTTATTTTATGCAAAATTAGGAATCACTTGATTCTCGAGGTCAAGGTCCAGGCGTTCTTCCAAATGACCGTGAACACCAGACTACTGGAGCAAAACGATCATATGCTCGGAAGAATCAATTATCACGAGAAAGCCCGTTCGCAGAAAGCAGCTATGTAACCAGAGGTTTGAGCTCCCTTACCTGACTTTATTTCACAAACAATGAACCAATGATGACTGTGTTTGTGTTTCAAGCAAATTTTGACGCTGTCAGTTTTGTATCCGAAACGCTTGCTGCCTTGATAGTCCCTGTTAACATATTTGCAAATTTCTACGAAGATGCACCGGTGGAAAGGGAAAGAAATAGATTTAGGAATTTTATCACAAATATTCGTGAAAATACTTTTAAGAAGAATACCGTTGCTTTGAATGTTCTACGACATGATTTTCTCGAAGAATTCTTTAAACAGAATCATCATTTAGACGGCTCTGGTTAGTTTTCAAACGTGCTGGTTACTACATGCATTTGCAAGTTTTTTTTCAGTATTCATATTTGTATTAAATATTTTTCTTCCTTTCAGTTGAAGGATTTGTTGAGATTTTAGCATCTGTACAAAACTTAAAATCCAACTCCAGCCTATTTCGAACGAGTCCAACTCAACCAAATAATTTTGTATTCAAAATAAATTTGGGAACTTCAAGCAATCTTGCTTCCCCATATACTACTGTTCAAAAGCTCCTGCAGATGAGTGAGATCAGGTTTACGCGAAACCCGGATCCGGCTCTTGTCGTAAGCTTTTGCCGTAGCGAGACAGGTCCCAATCAACACGTTCTGCCAAACTATTTGCTCAATATTTCTGGGCTAATAGGTACGCTCTAAATTTCTTTCAAGCTCAACAACATTCAAATGAAACGTTGGTAACACTTTGAATGGTCTAGATGGGAACGGCGATGATATACTACTGAAATTGGCCTCAATAATTTGTTCATCAGGGAATACTTATTGCTCATTCATAAAATTTGATGGTCACTGGCATCAAACCCAGGTAGAAGAAATTGCTTTGCAATTACACTAAACGTTTACGTGAAGTGCCGTATAGTAGTATAACATGGTATAACATCTTTCTCACTTTGTTTTATTACATACAAAAACCACATACGCGTTTGCTGACTATTGGGATTAATGTCCGACAAAAAATGCAAACTCTTCACACAAACTAAGCTGAAGTTATATTTTATTATTTGTAGAACTTCCAATTGACGCATATGAAAGGCTTCTCGCAATCTATCAAGGTGTTTGAGGAGCAGTTGACACAAAACCGTGAAATACTAGGACTAGGAAGTCTCCTGATGAAAAATATGATAGCTTGTGTATACGTTAAACCAAACCAAACAAATAGTACTAGGTGCTTTAATGCTTCAGATTAGCTTTGGTGTTGATACCAAACTCCTGGCCACTTCCCGTTATGAAATCTTAATACCATTTAGTTAAAAAAGCATTTTAGTATGAAAGCATGGAATAAAATGAGCATTTAATTATATTTTGATCAATAGTGTAGTATTAACTGCTGGGTGTATACATGCAAATGTAACTTCGACCTAGGAGAAACTTCAGTTTATCTGTGAATTCTTCCTCCTTTAAAGTCCGCGATTCCAATTTCTTCAGCCATTTACAAAAGTCAGGATGTTTCGAAACCTGCAAGAAGCGCACATAACAACCATTATAATCCACGTAGACAATTTATTGGCCAACAACAAGTCCTGGCAATCCAGAATTCACTAATTCATAATCTAAACTTGACACCTACTACAGAACATGTGCGTGTCTTTGAATTTGCCCACCTCTGCAGACAGAACCCACTAAAAATGGCGTGATTTAAAAATTGCAATACCCGAGGTATGTAATACTGGTTTGCGGACCCAGGTTTAGTCTCCATTATTGTGTCGTACACAGTGCACTGTGACTCCTGGCCGAAAACATACGAGACAAAGCCCCGACTGCTGGAGCATATTACACCCAGTAAATTCATTGTAGTCCCATCACCTAATTTTACAAACAGTCAAATACCATCAAATACAGCATCAAATAACATCGCAATAACAGTGTACCGTTTTGCCAAACACATGTTGCAAAAGTACCTTGTAATTGTAATGCACTTTTGATCTTGATCCGCAGATTGGGTACTATATAGTCATACCCAATAAGCACACCGTTGGATCGCGGCATTTGAATGATGAGAATTGGGGACGGTGCTGACTGGAGAGAAAGATGTTGTGTGCGTAAACTGCCATTGAATAAATCCTGTAAACAGCCAATTCTTTCGTTAGTGGTAGGTGGCAAGATTAATTGATGCACGAAACTGGCAGTTCCTGTTAAATAGCAAATGCACGGCGCGAAACGAAATAATTGTAACAATGTTGTCAAGAATTCTGCGCCAGCTGTAAAAAAAACAAATAGAAATTACAAAGATGCACATTGCACATTCTGGACCTAACAACAGTGATTGCGTACAAACAGTTTGTGAGAGTATGTTCGGATTGGAGACTGCCAACAGATTTCTGAGCTCATTAATTTTAAAGGTGGGACAATGGAATGGGCGTTTCCTTAGAAAAAATGCGATGTCGTCTAGTAGTTCCGAGATCACCCAGCCAAGGCTACTTGGCTCTTGGCGGTTTTTTTGAAGCAGCGTAGAGTCCAACAGAGTAACTGACGAAAACAATGCAAAAATGACACAATCCACTTGGGTTGAATACCCGTCGCTCTGGATGCCTTTGCCGACACCAAAACCTTAAGTTGAATAACAAGCGATTAAGACTAATGACTAAAATTACTGCATTCTGTGATAAATTACGTGACTTTGAGTTTCTAGAGAGTCCAAAGTAAGGAGGTAAAATGACATCTGTTATCAAAAGCTGAAGTTGACTAAAAGCTTTCGATATAATTGTTAGAAATGCGGGAGGATTCAGATCTGTTAATAAAAATGCACGTTAGACTTTACCATGTAATGAAATTATTTCAAAAAACCTTTTCCGACAGCATTTTGAGAACCGGGTGTGTTTGAATTGCTGGGTAAATGTAAGGGGGCACGATTTCCTACCAAATTTGGTCGGATGGCAACTGCCGATTGGATCCCAACTGTAGAAACCGTACTGGGTGCAGGTGTGCGGAACAATTGATTCCGGTTAGAAATTGGTTCCTGTGATTGTTTTCCAAAATCTGTAGTTGGAGCCTGAACACATTTAATTACACATTTTAATTAATGCTTGTAGTGTTCAACGTTTGGCTGGCAAGTATGGTAACTTAGTTTTGGCTACCTTAACTCCAAATGCTTGAATTACTCCTAGTGGGACATAAATACAAACATGTACATCCGTGAATAATTTCAATACGTTTCCTGGAATCTGGGCTAAGCCATGATCCGTCAAATCCACTTTAGATGAAGACAATGAATTTATAAATTCATTTACTCTTGGTACAAATGAAACCTTAGAATAATCACAATCAAACCCAATACTTGGGTGGTGAATAGGATATGTAATAAACTTTCGGACATATATTATGCAATATTTACCGTTGGTACGCCTGCTGAAGCCATTGAGTCAAAAAATATCCAATCGGCTTGAGAATCTCGAGTGAACGTTGTGTAATGGTTGTTCTTTATACAAATAACTGCAAGTAGCTCCATCTTTCTAGACGCACTGGGAATATCGCTTGAATCTTGACCAAAATTACGATATAATTTACCATGCGGTGCACACAAATTCATTAATTATCGTGAGTAAATACCTAATACAGGCGAGAAATCCAGCACTAAGTTGGGGACAATCAGTTTTAATCCCACCAATCGACCTTGCATTCGGGGCATTTTTACAAAGAACGCAGGCGAAGGCATTGTCGTCAACCTAAGTTGCTGAGTTGACATGCTGTCTTCAAATAGCTTTTGTAAAGTCGATTGGCAACGTGTTCCTGCAACAGTTGATTGCTGCATCGTTAATATTTGGTGAATAAAGTTGACAGTGCCACCCGCGTACTTTAGAAATGGTTCTATATGGAGAACGTCAAAAAAGTTTGCCAGAAACTCATCCACGTCTGAAACATTAAAGAAAGAGGCGTAAATAACTTTAGACTTCCTGGTACAATAAACAATACTTATGCTCATGTTGATACCCATCATGCGTCCTGACATCTTCGAGTTAATAACTGCCAAACAGTAGCGAAGAGTGTTGGTTTGATGATAGCTACAAAAATACGGACTTGATCTGAGCGACAGGATGATTCTTTCACACAGAATACTTCTCACTCTCTGCTCCAATTCGTCAGTGGTTTCACGTGTCCAGCAAATTGAATCAAAGTATTTTGTGGAGTAAAATAAGGAAAACAGAGTCGCATCCAGGTAACATGAATTATTCCAACCTTGAATCCCCTTGTTTGTACCAGTCACTTGAATGAAAAAAATTGGTTTCAAATTTGCATCATTGCTATAAAACCTAACCTAACACGTACCTTTCTGTAGTCGGAGTCTCTGCTCGTTTGAGTCCATCTTAGTAGTACTTTTAAATTTGCAATGCTGCTATATGAAGATTGTTTACAACGTGCAGATGTTTGAAAATTTGTAATTTACGCATAAAGGCAGTTATGATAAATGCTTTGAGGTATTAAAGCATGTCCGGTAAGTAAAGAGACTCACTTTGCGCGCGTGCTACAAGGAATTGGGTGGGAATGGTGAACCTGGGATTACACCAGTATTTAGGTCTCACTTTGAGGTTTGTAGGTACC
>JAAXYW010000974.1:0-26660 GCA_036851895.1 Orthonychiurus folsomi
TATGAATCATTTGTTGCCACTTGCCAGCTATAGAAATGTCTGGATTCACTTTTTTAAAAGAATATACCAATCCCTTTTCTGTTTCGAAAACTCATAGCACTAGACCTGCCTACCTGATCGCATACAACTCAAAATCCATCAATACATATTGGAATGTAAAAGCTCCATACTTTTAGAATCTGAAATCTAACCACGCAACCCAACACTTTCAAAGAACAAACGTTGACTGCGCTGTAATTATTAGAAAAAGTCAGAGTTGTTGAAATACTCACAGTCATGCATATTTTGTGTGATCGATATATTGCGCTGTAGAAACACAATCTCTATGGGCAGGCGTTTATACGATTATTTACCTGATTATACGAGAAAATTCAAATTTGCGCGGTGCGCGGTATCCGCTTTGAAAAATGCTGCAAAATATTTGCCAGAAACAATATGGGATTGGCTTTTGTAGTCTGGTTAAACTGTGAAGTACATGTCAAAATTCACCAAGCCAAAAGAAGAAATTATACTAGTGTGTCGCTACTGCAAAAAACATTTTGCTGGGAATTTGCAAGGCTATTTTGCATAGTTGCGAATTACAACTGAAATTAGGAATGTAAAGGCCTCTTTTACTGTGGATAATAACGGGGCTATAACAGCACAGCTTGTGTTTGTTTTGAATACAAGTGTGAAATTTTCTCGACTATACAATTTCCGCGCTTAGGCCGGGAGGTGTGAAGTTTTAATTTTGGCTCAGATGGGTAGGCGCCCTTTTCCAAGCCAGTGCAAATTAGTCTCCCTCATCTCATCTCTACTGCGTCTTCGTCACATTTGTTTGTATGCTTCCCCGTGTTTTGTTAATTAAAACCCAGTCCGTAATGAATATTTATGAACAAGGGATGATTCCGGAGGGAGAGAGGGCCGGATGACACGTCACGTGTCCATCCAGGGGCAACATGCATACTAAATTCAAATTTCATTTTTGCCCTTGTCAACGTAACCAAATTCCAACTCCGAGACTCCCACAAGAGACTCACAATTCAATTTCCAACAAATGTTTGGAATTGGATACGGCCTCCAGTGCAGTGAATGTCTTTGGGTTAATGCAATTATCCAACATGGAAACTTGTAAATCAATGAAAAACAAACATCCACTGCGTGGGATTAAAAGTAATTAATTACTTTAGCCCCTAATCAAATATGTGTATTTAATCTTTACAATGTATTTTCAAGAGTAATGCAAAACGTTGTGGATTTGTTTAATGTTTTAATCTAGAATTTCTATGAAATTACCTTGTATGTTGACCGGCCGTAGTTTTGGATTGGAAGATCCCTGCAGTTTTTTATATCCTCTCGTCTGGATTATCCGGCCTGTAATTCAAAAAAGTAGTAGTCCAAGTTAGATTTGGATGAATAGTTTAATAAAATCATCATAAATATTAATTAATAATACTATAAGTACTGGTTTTACACATATTATGGCATAAATCCATTTACAATGCATAATCCTCTTATTACAAAATGACCAAACCAAAAAAAGACAAGTTCAAGTACAGTCAGTGAGTGTGTATCCGAATTGGATAATCAGAATGAGAGTGAAGAACATTAATCTCCTGTCCGTCTCATCCTCCCTTTTATGGTGTGGGAGCAAATGATTTTATATATAAGATCTTTGATTCAAGCGCCCATTCCTCTCCCTGTCAATTTCTTAATCTTATATTCATCTTTAAGACGGTTCGTTCGTACGTACGTACCTAATCCTTTACCTTGCCTTAATGTAGCAGGACTGCGAGTTCTGAGTACACAAGAGCACGCACAACCAAATCATAAAAATTAATGAGCTAATTCTAGTCAACTCCTGTGCCTTTGGCAATCTGCTTCTGGTTTTTGTTGGAAGCAAGTGGAAAATCCATGCATTGCTTTGTTTGAGATTGAGCGAGTTTGAATTTGACAAGGGAAATATCAAACAAATCGGTGCTCATTTTAATATTTCAAAACGCGATTGCATATAACACAATCAATACTCCTTACCCACCAAATTAAATCCCTATTAATAATTACTATATTTCAAGACCCATCGTCACCCAGCATCAAAATTGATTTTAAATTAATTATTGCACGCTCAAATGCTCCGCTTGAATAGATACAATTTTATTTGTCAGATTCTCCCCCATTCAAAAGTTTCTGCATCATCACCTTCTTCTATGAGAATTTTTATCGCACATCAGGCCGAATCGGATGTAGGTAAGATATCAAAATTGCATCGTCATTCCAGGCAGAATACATATACATATTGCGCCCCTTGAATAGAAACCTAATTTGGGTATCTCTCAGGCCAAGGCGGGTTGCAATTTGCAAGGAATCACGGTACGGTGAATTGCTTCCGTTCAATCCGCATCGTAACGTAAGTATGTACATGCATGTGAATTGCTCCGATGAATAATTATTATGTAACGCTGAAACATGGGGGACGCGTTCCTAACACAATTAAAGGCCGACCTGCGAAACATGTTATTAAAGAAGCCTGGCATGGCGGGAAGATTTTGATTTTGAATCCCTGGCATGTAGTGTACGTAATATGCGTATAGTACATATAAAGACAAGGGCTGGCTGACAGGATGGAAGAAGCTGAAAATCTTTGTTATACGTAACGTACGTACGACGGAAATTGTCGGCACCCGCGCGGCTTAATGTAATTAATCATCGTGTCAATGTCTGATGCGCCCCTTGCCTCATTTTGCGGGATGAAATTGTTTCGCTTGCCTGTCAATGCATGAGGAGGGATGCCATTGTCGTGCAGAATAATGGCAAAAAGAGCTTTGTGCTAAATCTGAACCTGAATTTGCAGTACTATAACTGCAGTGCTACTGTATATAATAATACAACTCCGTACAACATTACACCGGCCAGGTTGTCATATTATAGCCTTGTGGTTAAAAAAAAACTGTTTCTTAACATATGGCAAATATTAGTGCTAAAATTAAAATATTGAGCAAATTGATATTTCAAACAAATAACCTGGAAATTCTTGACATCCGCCAAATAATATGGCGCAAAAATTCAAAAAAATAAGTACTCTATGCTTTTGCCATAGAAAAACCCCAAACCACGGGATTTCCCCACCAATTTTCTTCAAAAATGTAGGTCTTGAGGTCAAGCGATTTACCGTTTACTTCCCGTCCTTCCCCAAAACAGTTTCCGTCCCCCCCCCCTCTTCAAAATCCCTGAAGACCTTTAAATAGCACGTAGACAACTGGGCTACAAATTCCAACTCCATTGCCACACCACGCTTCCCAAATAAAATACTGTACTCGTACAGTACCGTACGTGATTGCTTCCCGCCCCAGAGTTTATTGTGTGGGTTTTGTGTTCATATAATATACTTAGTACTTGTCCGCGCCGGTTCGTCCGGCCACTTCAAAGAGTTCTTTGGAACTTTTGGGGCCCATTCTTCCTCCCACAAAGTACCCTATTCCAACTCCTTCGGAATTTCCCCAAAGAAAAGTAAACATTTTACAACTGTGTTCCCTTGCCAGCGCACGGAGCCTCTTCAAATTCCATGATACAAGCAAGTAAAGTTGGCCGGACTTTGTCCGCGCGCGGCAGCGCAGCGCTTCCCGCGCTTTTCGCTATCTCTTTTACACACACTACACTAGTACTAGTAAAAAGGGCTTTCCCCCCACTTTCTTCAAGAAAGACAAAAGGACAACAATAAATCCAGCTCAAGTTGGACTCCAGCCTACCGTTTTCTCTTCAACTCAAAATGACCCTCATTATTCTTTTTACCCATTACCCAGCCCCTGTTTTAGTTTTAACCCGTGGAGAATGGGCCGGACCGAAGCCAATTTTCCCTTCGCGCAAGCAAAACAAAGGGAAAGTTGCACGGGGACGGCACTCATGACGTGACCTTTGCAAAATTGGCGAGATTGCAAAGTTAAAGACTCGTCGTCGTCGATGTCGTCAGGTTTAATTTTCCCGCCATTTCGTTTACAGGCAAGAGATTTGTCGCTAATTACATTCAGGAAGGTAGTTGGGAATGGTTTCGTTTTACATTTAATTACCCAATTCCAGGTTTGCAAGTACACGTCTGGAAATCTCATTTGTAAACAGAACAGGGTACTAGTTTGGTAAATTACGTATATGGCAAGGGTAGGCCCTTGAAAATCATAATATTTGCGTAAATTTTTGTAATTAACTAAAATCGTAAATTTCCATACGGCAAACAATGGATTTAATATCGTGTTTACTCTGACATGAATTCGTACATGTTAAATATGTATGGCATACACGGTGAAATGGAAGGATTTCTACAACGTGCCCCTCCGCAATAATAATAAAATGATTTGTCAAACTAGTTAAACGTGGTCTGAACTTGACCAGCGAAAATCCAACAATTTAAATTCAATCCTTTCCGCCATTTAAATTGCACTAATGTTTACATGCATACGCAAGTATGATGAGGTAACCAGCAGCACGACGGGTATATAAGGCCAGTTGATTCTGAACACAAATCAGTTCAAGCATTTCATTCAAATTCCGTCCAAATAATTCAAAAAACTCCCGCCAGCTCAGCAATGATGAAGTTCGTGGTTGTCGTCGCCCTCGTCGGCTGCATTCTCCTTGCCCAAGGTACATATGCAAATAACTATTCGATTTTAATTTAATATTTTCAAAAAATTAATTGTTATATATTTTTATATTAGAATCTAATGCTCAGGATGCATCTAAATACACTCAGGATCCACAATGCAAAGCATTGAGCGGTGTCTGCACTGATCAAGCCAGTTGCTCCGCTGCAGGGAAAACCTTAATGCCAACTAATACAGAATGCTCGAGACACTCCAGATACCGTTCGATGCTGCAAATAAGGGCCTGGAAATTGAGTGACACTTGAACTCCCAAATTACATAACACAAAAATTGTAAACTGACCTCGTCGTCGTTTTTTGTATAATTGGATAATAGTTGAATAAATAAAGTTATACACCTTTGCATGCAATACCAAGCAGTTTTGTACACCTATTTAGAAGAATATTATGACTAAAAACCGGCTGTAGTTGGGTTCAATTCCTCTCCCATGGAAAACACATGCATAATTGAGTTACTCTAGTCAAAATTTATCTTCAAAATTGTGTGTATGTAGTACATACAAAACAGTTTAAATAAAAAAAACTCTTCCAAAATTTATGTGAGTTCCCATATCCCCCGTTAATAAAGGTTCATACAAGCTTTAGCCTATAATAGACACCAAAATTCAGGCCCTTCTTGTTCCAATTTCCCAAGTTTACTTTCCTCATCCACTTTCCCTGACTTTCTCCATTCGGCCTGCCTGCCTGCAAATTCTTCCCCCAAAAACTAATAACCGCACGTCGTCGCACGCACCACCCACACCTTCTTGCCAGAATATTCGGTGGGTTTTTGTGGTTTAAAAGGCAAACATTAGCGCTCACTCCTTTCCCCGATGCCATAGCCTGTAAATCCAATCTTAATATCTGAGGAAAGAGTCGCGCGGCGGGAGATGAAAGACGTCGTCGTCGTCAGAGAACCGCCTGCGGGTCCCTTCGCTTTCCTTAACCAAAATTCAAAAATAACACAAGGAGCTCGTATGTACGTATAGTACGCCAAGTCCCGAATGAAACGTTAAGAGAAGAATAATGGGGATGAAATACAAAATGGCTGGGAGAGAAGAGAAGATAAGTTCATTTTCTTTTTCAAATATTATTAGGCGGGGAAATGAACTCATACGTACGTAACGTACGTAGGGCGTACGTAGGGAGTCGGCACAATTAATTATTAATGGACTTCGAAAGGAAGTTTCTTCCTGCATTGCAAATCGAGTACGTAAATTAACATAAATGGAGTGTGCACGTAAGGGGAATTTCTTAGACACGTGTGTGTACTATGTGTGTGTAGCTGCTTTTTTAAGATTTTTATATTTACCACATGCTAAATATTCAATTTTCAATTTTGAGTGCTCCAACTAATAGCGTTGCCCACATGGAGCTATTATTGAACATTGGAAAAATACAATAAGATAATTTGATTTACAAATTTTCATGTTGCAATTCTAGTAAATTCGATTAGAATTCAAGTTTGCGTCTAGGATTTCAAAGTGTTTTCGTAAAACCAGTTCAAATTTTACAGAATTTTGAAAAAATAGACTTTTACCAAACCAAAAATAAAATATTGCCACAATTTTAAATTCCATTAGCAGGTGTGCTAACACCAACACATATGATTTACCACAGGGAAAGCTGAATTGTATGTATATGTATTTTGTTGAAGAACACATTCCTTTCAAATATGTGCACACACACACAGAGCGAGGTGAGGATCACAAAATGAAAATGTCAATGTCAAATCTTCCATCCCGTCAGTGTCAGCCAACATTTCTTTCCTCATCGTCGCCAGCATCGTCGCTGTCGTATCACTTTCCTGAATGACAAACGCATGACAGTCACCAGAAACATGATATGTACGTAACGTAACGTACATATGCACGGCAATTGAATTCTCATCTCTGGTTAAATCCATTCCAACGTATGCTAATCCGGAATATACATTTTCCTTGTTAGGACTTATCATTGTCACATACACACGTACGTAGTTTAAAGAATGGTTCCTCGGAAGGTTATTTAATAACTGAATTAAGAAGGAATGACAATCCAATGGCAAGGCCATGGTACATCAGAATGTAATGTAATGCTCCCAAGAATTCGGGTGTGGAAAACATTCCGTAGGTGTTTTGAATGGGAGAAGGTGTCAGTGACTCCCGTTGTATCAAATGATAAGGACGTGGGTTAGCTGTGCTGTAGCTCATCTCATTTACTTATTTACAATTCAAATTACGCGCCCAGCGCTACCTTCACACCGTTAAAGCATTTAGCAATGTACAGTTTAATAATTGTAATTCCGATCTTATCATCAAGTGCACGAAGTGTACACACGCATGCGCATGAGATGAGGCGCAATACAAATGTGACGATCGTTGGTTATTAATAGCGCTGCGATATCATGAATTCGCAAAACCACAAAGTGCAAATATTTCAAGAATCCGATGAAATATTAAGTGTACTGCAAAAATTATGCGTTTAGTTTGGATTTGGAAAAAACTCATTGTGAAGGTTAAAACATCAATTAACACATAAGAATTAGAGTTTAATAATTAATTAATTATTTTTTGCAATTATTCCTAAATGAAATGCAAATTGTAATACAGAGTATAACGAGTGTAATGACCTAATCGCAAAATCGCCTTGAATTACACCCGTACATACATTAACATCCGAGTTGCAACCATTTGTTAATTGAGCAGTATTTAACATGGCCAGACACAAGGTGGATTTATAGCATTACGACTTGCACCAAAAACTGTTAGTTCATGCGCATGCGCAAGTTTAGCAAACGCCTATGCCATGCACTTTCGTACTCCTCCCATCCTACACATTACACACACATTCACATACATATACATAATTAACATTTTTCATCAAAACGATACCTCCACGTGTGGGTTGGTAGGTACGTAGGTACAACCTGTTTGTTATGACACCTCGCGTCAAAGAAAACTCCTATACAAAATCACGTGGGCCGAAAACATGGCGCAAGACGGAAGCCAATCAATGAGACCATTTACAAGGAGATCCCCATGTCCTTTCCACCCATACAATAAAATAATGAGCATTTTTATTACCGTCACCGCCGCCTTAAGTCGCACCGCGCCCGGAATTCAAATCGAGTTTACAAGCTTCTGAACTGCGCTAATGGACTGATAACCCTTGTACATTATTTCGCTGAGACCGTCTTTTCATAATGAACTGATTACATGTCCATTCCATTGCGTTGCATTGCAGGTGTACTGAACTCCAAAAACAACCATCCTTGTATTAAAACCCGCCCTTCCTTCATCTCAATTAGGGATTCAATTCATCTGAAGCACTTTTCCACCTGTGCCAGGGCGATGCCGTTGCCGGTAAAAGTAAATTAATCGCTGTACGTGTGCGTATTTCATACGGCATCAGCAGGTGAGCTTACCCCGTGCGTGCATGGTGCATGGAATGAAGGGCAGCAGAAAAGTTTCGGCTACCATTTAATTAATCAAACGTAAAAGTTTTGTGGGGGTCGTAAAAGGAAAGGGAAGACAAAATCTGCAGGAAGGAAGCAAGTCACATGAAGGGCAGCAGAAAAGTTTCGGCTACCATTTAATTAATCAAACGTAAAAGTTTTGTGGGGGTCGTAAAAGGAAAGGGAAGACAAAATCTGCAGGAAGGAAGCAAGTCGCAAGGGAAATGTATGTTACGTATGTACTGCGACGACGACGAGCAGACAGACACTATAAAATACTTACTTAAAATATGGTCCAGTAGTAAAACCTTTAAGAAAGTTACACAAGAAAACGAGATCCTTCAGTTGGCTGGATTAACTGGTGTCCAGAGCACAACTCGTGGTGGACCGATAAATTATTATTGCTAGTAGTGGAAAAGAAGGCATTTCAATGTGTACATTTCTATGCGCTGACACCTGAAAATCACGGATGTAAGGGGGAAATTTAAAAAATTGTAATTTTTAATTCATTTAGCCGAAAAAGTGGTGTAGAAATCTTAATTTTATCAAAATCATTTGAATTTTAGTAATTATCCTACAAAACCCAAGGTCAAACCCCATGTTTTCTTATGTAAATACAAATCGCCTTCATCTGAGCACCTTAAGATGGGCCGGACCAGTAACATTGTTGCTTCAGCCCAGCCTCAGTCCTGCATTGTTTTCAGACAGACTCCCATAAGAACACAATGGATCCTTCGCAGTACAATGCAAATAGAGGGAGTGTACCTTACGAGTCCGGATAATAATATCCGTATCCTCATCATGAAAACTCACAACATACGCATACATACATACTACGCCGAGAACCTCATAAATTATTGGGCGGTTAGCAAAGCATATGAAGGAACGTACGTAGTAAATTTGAGCCTGCCTGCATTTTCCAGTGCCCGACTAGGCCTTCATCTGCAAAGGCAAAGACGCAAGAACAACAAATTCCCGCATCATCCCCCGAACATCTCCCACCATTATTATTATTTCACTAGCCCCTCACTCTCTTCCACATACTCAAATTGCTGACTCATATATTACAAATTATGCACAACTTTGCGTTTCTTATACGTACCCTGAAAGCTGAATGCATTTATATTTGCCTCTTCACTCCTCATCACTTCATCAGCGGAAAAAAACCATTCAAGTGCAAAAAAAAAGTGAGAATGAGGCAAGATCCCGTCCGTTCCGTACATACCAAGAAAAGTCAAGTCTTAAAAGTCTACGGGATGATTCTACACTCTACAGTCGAGTTTTTGCAACCCTTTAAGCTGTCAATCTCCGTCCGACCCCCGCGCCCAGCCAAGGGCTTTAATTTCTACAGGAAAGAATCTGACGTGGAAAAGTACTGTTTGACAATGAGAACAAAATATAAATGCATTTATTAAATGTTAAGGAAATTATAATGCGCAAGGAACCCAAAATTGTAGAATAATTTTAACCAACCCAAAATTGTAGAATAATTTTAACCCACAAATAGCCATTGCCAAAGCCAGCCGACAAATAAACTACCCCTCAGGCCAGGCCTTAGAGATTTTCCAGTCCACAAAATCAACTTTGATGTTTCGACATCCAGTCTTGCGACAAATCTTAATTTTCCCCTTGAATTAACCCCAAAACGCTCTCCCTATGCACATGACGAAAATGAAGATGGACAGCTTCAAACATAAAAAATCAAAGCTGGAATGCCAAAGCGCAGCAATGTCCGTCCAATGTCCGACAATAAAATAAAATAAAAATAATCGCACCCGCGTAGTATTTAGTCCCACGAAGGGGAAAACTAAGCCAGCCGTCGTAATAACCATGTACATACGATTTTTCCCATTTTGAGGGGTAATCTGTGCGGTCTTTGGCATTTTTTCCGGGTTTTAGGTTTAACTTTCCCTCCGTGCATGCCCTTCCACTTTCATTTTGAGGGGGAAAAACACAGGGAAAGCGACCGAGCGTGGAGAAAATGAAAAGCAAGGCAGGAAGGATAATGCCCCGTGCGTGCGTGCGACCGTCCGTACTCAGGATTATTGCAGCCAGGCAGGAAAGTGAAATCAAAGAGATTCCATTCTGGATCCGAACCCGGGTATTATCGGGGAGATGCCAGGCTTTGGGCGTAGGAAAATAGCGGAAGTGTTTCCGAGGGGCCGGGCAGGGAGTCAGTGAGAAGGAAAAGTGAGGGTGAGAGCAACTAATAAATGACCGGGGCCAAAATGATAAATTTAACAGGGGAGTTGGGAATCAATTTCGGATAGATTACCACACAGAATGAAGAAGCACAGGCTAGGCCAATCCACCCGGATTCGGACAAAGGGAATTATTACAAGGGAAAATGAACCATTTACTGTATGTAGTTACAATTCGGATGGCAAGAAATAAAACAATACTGTGGATTGTATATGAATTGCTTCTGGAAACCGTTGCCATGCAAAGATTAATACTTCCTTTGTTTTTAAGAAGGAAATGTAAGTTTATGGGCAAAATACAAGCAGAATTAGATAATGATGCTATTTTACCCAACTTAAATGTTTAGTAGAGAGTTTTATTATCCTGATGTAAAATCTATGACATAAAAATTTTACGTAGAAACTCAAATTTAAATAAAAAAACCAAAGAATTACATTTTACAAAGAAAAACTAGTCCAAAATTGGCATTTTTGAAAAATCTCGCAAACTTGTAGCCACACAATATAACACAAACTCATTTCTTTCAAT
The DNA here is from genome assembly GCA_036851895.1 of Orthonychiurus folsomi. Lineage (NCBI taxonomy): Eukaryota > Metazoa > Arthropoda > Collembola > Poduromorpha > Onychiuridae > Orthonychiurus > Orthonychiurus folsomi. The sequence goes on from JAAXYW010000974.1 coordinate 10,776, forward strand.
AGAACTGGTATAACATTCCAAGAATATACGCTAATCAACAATGGAATTACGAAAAAACGATTTCACAAAATCAGATAACGGATATTATGTATTTAAAAGTCTTGAATATTTTGGGTCACATTTTAAAATTGCAAGCTTATCCCTTTTTTGATATTAGCACCCATGATCTGCAACTGAAGTATCTCCTAGATATCCGCGCCATCATTCAAATTCTCTTCCAGGCGAAAAGCTTGAAATTGAAACTTTGAAGCTCACGCGCGCTCCACTCCTGTTTACTATTACGTAGGTTCAAACTTTCCCTCCACTCCAAAACATTGAAGGGAAATAACTTCGGACAGGTACCCAGTGAGTCAGAAAGGGAAAAGAAATGCTTGGGGTTGTTGTAAGTGCTGTTTTTGACGCCGCAGTCAACACAATGTACCCGGGAGTGCCTGCTGGCGGGTATTCCGAAGAGAAAAATGCATCCTCCTTGTTCGGGAGTCCATGTATCATGGAATTAGGTAATGCATCTTCCAGTATATAGACCCTATCCTCTCCAGTTCAAATCTTGTACTGAAGCAACACAATACTCCCACATCATCATTTTCCCGCGCGACCACTCTTTTTCTCCATTATTGACTCTCTCATTTTCCTCATGTCTGTCCATGTTAGGAGCATTACACGGATCTACGGATCCACAAAAACATGGACTTGATAGGAAATTCTTTTTCCTCTTGGAAGACGTCGGGGCGGGACTCATGAAATCCTATAGAGATGAGATCGGCGGATAACATTATATGCGATGCTGAGGATACCATAAGTTACAAACACAAATTGAGAGGGATTTTTCTTCTTTATTTTCTGCATGGGGACACAATATTTTGGAATAGTGTGTTTGTGTGTATTTGGAGAAATTAAACTTTACTATTACTAAATTGATGGTGCCGTTTTTTAAGTTAAAAAATTGAAAAAAGACTGTTAAAAAACAGTCTAATTTTTATTTGCTTGGTGTAATTTGGCATTTTTTGGCTTCAGAATTCTGCAAAATTTCCTCGCACTATTTCATTACTAGCGTTGCAAAAATACACCAAAAATGTCATTTTTGCAATATCTTGCAAACTTGCACATGCAATACGACACGAATCTCTTTCTTTGATTAGAACTACAACTGCTATCTTATGCCAAATTACAAGCTCATATGAAAGCAATCTAGAGATTTAAAATTTGTACGCGTAAACTCGAAGGGAAAAGTTGACACACAAATATAAATCAAAATTTAAACCCATTGGAGCGAATCCAGAAATTAAATAAAGTCCACACACACACGCACACGCACAAGGCACGCACTGAGATGAATAAATAAGATCCCGGATTTGAAGGAGGACTGGACTCGAAAATCCCAGTGAGTTTAAAGCATCCCAATGCTACCCCGCCCCCGCCCCCATCCTTAAGTATAAAACTGTGGGCCGGAAGCCAGCCGTGAATAATAAATTGAGCCCCTGTCCCCACTTTTACGACCAGGACAAAAACCATTCACTTTGACTATGAATATAAAATTTACCAAATCAAACAAACACTCGGATCCTGGCAGGCAAGCTACGAAAAGTAAAGGACCGCGCGACTATCCAGAATCCAAGAGTATTTTATGAAGGAATAGAACTCCTGGCCTGCCCTTCCCGCGCAAAACTTCAAGGAAATAAAAACAAGGCATTTCCGTGGCTTCCGCAAACAACCCTTCCATCAATTCAAGATAAGGTAATTCGCCAAGGAATCGGGGAAACGACGTGTGCATTTTATTGCAAATCTTTCAAGGAAACTCTGCAGATGTCAAGACAGAACACTGATTGAAACCCTGGCGGATCGATTCATTTAAAATTCATTCAATTCAACTCTGATTTTCTGAGGAAAATACATACTGGGATGTCCAATTTTTGGCACTGTTTTCTCTATATATAAAAAAGTTGCACTACTGTTACTGTACCATTCTACGTGTGATTCTATATATGTTCTGAGCGTGAGCATGCAGCTCCTCATTCAAATTGGCAGTCTTTCTGAATTCGCGAATTGCGAGAAGCCGCAAAATGCATCGAACCAAATGCAATCCTCATTTTGCTTTCACCGCCAATGAAATCGAAATGGATTCGCATTCTACTTGTACGGACGGCTAGGAGAGAATCTACGAGGAATGGAAGAGGGCGACTTCAATATGTAATAATCTACAGAACTCCATCCTCTCCCCTCGCATTTCCATTACCTGACTACATTATTTCTTGTCGACATCTGGCTTTCCTCAATAGGACTTTCCCTGGAAGGTCGACTTTATGTTCGGAGGGGGTTTAGCCATTTTGTGCAACTTTGTGGCTCATAAAATACATATATATTTTACTCTATTTTAACGCGTAAAATCCTCATTACTTGAAATAAAGCAAAATAAACCACGTTTTGGTATATAGCGTTACTCGCATTACTAATAAGATTCTTCAATATTTTGAACGTTTTCTGAAGTTTAAAAGGCAAGATTTTTAAAAAATAAAACACCTCCCCTCAAAACCTACATCAGAATTTTCTCCCCGTCCCTAAATTCCCCCCAAAAAAGCGGGAACGGTTGAATCACACTCCATTTGAAGTTCGGGACCCCAAGTCCCCAAGGTCCATGCCAATAATGACGGAAGAGTTGGTTTGGCAGTTGGGAGTCTTCGTCAATGATGAGTTCAATCCACGAAATGTATCTATCCTTCCCCCTACACCACCACCGCATCTCCAATTTCACCAAAAACTGTACGTACGTAACGTCGTATGTAAGAAAATGTGTTCTTTCCCCACTTTCACTTGACCTCACCCGATTCAGACCTAAACCATTATGCGAATGCCAGCAAAAGGAAAAGGAATCGCGCAACGGTTTCCCCCTTGGACTCCTCGTAGTCAGAAAGCAAAGCGAATTTCCAGAGGATTTCAATGCACGCCAGCATAGCAGTCAGAATTTTCTCCCCCCTTAGGAAACCGATGAAAGCAAAAGGAAGGGTGCAGGCAGAGTGGACAAAGTAAGTGAAAACTTTCTTCCCAGCTTCATAAAACTCACGTTATTTTCTATAAATCAGAGCAATGGCTACGTACTTACGAGCACAATGTCAAATGACTAAATGACCTGGTGTAAATCAAATGGGGACTTGCAGGAATGGTGCAAGAGCATTAGGAAAAAGAGCAACTTGGATTGGTAGAAGAAACAAAATCTGTACATAATTGAAGGGCGTATCTGCGTGTGTGTCCTTATGTCCGGCGTTTTTCTTGCGTGTCCATGACTTCAGTGCGATCGCTAATTTTTAAATGTTTAAGTTTAAATGTAAAAGTAATGTAAATGTAAATTTGTTTTTACCATACGCTAGTCCTTCCCGCATAGCGGGCAATCGCGCTAGTATCACTTATGTCGCAAAATATGTGCTCGGCTTATCGTTGTCCAAAAATGTAACCAGCTATCCACGTCAAAATCGTAATGCCAATGCCACATTTCCACATCACACCACACTGCATTTGCATAAGCATTCCATGTAATGATTAGATAACACAAAATTAGGAAACTTCTGACTGGTTGCGCCAGGTTTGGTAAATTTTCGGAGTTTGTCAGTTTATTTCATTTGTTGTTACGGTAGTTATATGTATATATTATATAAGCTTATGATTGCCATATTGATGACTTCGAGTTAAATTACAGTCGTGGTTAGTTTAATTTCACTTCACAAAAAAAATTAATCCGTACCACTTGTGACTCACAACCGCCATTGATAGCAAATCAAATTATCAATAGGGCAGAGGCTATGACCTTCAACTCCAGTTATGTGGAAAAACTATTATCCAAATGAATGCAGTGATAAATTCTGTCCTTCCCGAAGAAGTAGATCAGTTTTGTTTTGGAGTCTAAGTGAGTGGACTTTATTTGTAATATCTTTTGAAATGAGAGGATTCGCCCCCAAAACGTATATAAACATATTAGAATTGGCCAAATGACCGAAAATTTCTAATGCTGTAGTATAACTAGTATAATTCTATAAAAGCACATATACAATATTATCTTTAATATTTTCTCAAAAGAAAGACAATTTGGACAATGTGTTTAACATTTTATTTAGTTCTGATCCGTCCAGCATTTGAGCAAGAATTATGCGGTGTTTTGGATCTTGTGACTTGTTAGAATTTTGCAGGCATATCATTTTAACACTTTGGAATTTGAAAATTGAAGTTAGAATTAGAATTGTGTAGTGCATATTAAATGATGTGTTTATCCGGCAATTTGACCAAAATAGAAATATGGGTAAGTATGATCGCGCACGCGACGCATAATGCCACTTTACTTGTAATTTATTTTTCATTTGACAACTTTTCAGAGAGGGCCGTTAATAAATTTCTCAACAAGGAGGGAACACAGAAAGTTGTGAATAAAAATGGTGACCGCTGTACCCGAGGCCCCCAAACTTTAGACTATGGTGGTGATACCGGCATGCTGCCCAGAAACCTGTACTATTGCGGCAAACGCTTGAATCAATGTCGATGTGGAAGTTGTGATGGACGTTGTGGTCCAGATAATGGTTGCCCCTGCACTGCATAGTTTGGAACTCATTTTAGACGAAATCGTCGATTCAAAACAACCGCAACCCAAGGAATTGAAAAGTCCACCTACTCCGCAGGCAGAGGGAGCCACGGCTGAGAAGATTGACGATTCAAAATTGTGCAGCATATGCATTGCTAATATTAAGATGTTTGCGGTGCTACCTTGCGGACATTTTGCATACTGTGAGGAATGTGTGAAGGCAATCGCGGACTGTGCTATTTGCAGAGTAGAAATAATTTCGTTTACAAAAATATTTGAAGCATAAATTTAAGATTAAGCGGTCAGTGCTTGGGGCTGGCTGCTCAAAATTCCAGCAAAGCGGTAGGAGTCTTATCTGATTTTTGCTGGCTATAACTTATTTCTTTGTTCTCGTGGGATTGAATTGTATTTCAAATTTAAGGATGGAAGCTGACAAAGACAACTAAATAAATTATGCCAATGACGTATTGCTACCCATTCCTTTGGAATGCTTGTTGTAAAGATATTATGCTAATCCACGCATCAGACAACGGTATTTTGCACACCAGAGGAATTCAACTCAACTTCAGCCTATGAACAGATAAACTTATGTAATCGAAATTTGAAAATGTCAAATCTACTTGACTTGAGAAATCATAGTTGCTAGTTATATTCGATAATTTATGTATACCTCCCCCGCAACTTAATTTAAAATTACATTCATTAAAAAATTCAAATTGAGTCCGTCCACAGCATCGGATTTCTGCTAGTATTCTTATATGTTTTTTGACACGGTGGTTTCTGGGCAGACAAATGAAAGTAAAGGTTGAATGTGTAATACTAGACAACAGTACACCATATTTTCTTTCAAGTCAGGTTTGTTTTGTGAATTTCATTTTCAGATTATATTCAATCATTATAGTATTTAGACATTTTTGTGTTCCAAATTTATTTTGTGGACTAAATTAGCAGGTAAGATAAGCCGTCCCGCTTATATACAAACAAATAAATAAACGCAGAGAAAAATTGGAAAATAATTGCTTTGATGCACATGATGCGAAGCATTTATTTCATTTCACCTCAAACAGCAAAGATATTTTGCGAACGGAGCACGGAAATTTTAGATTACTATTTCTTTCCACAATTTGAAAACGCCGCTGATATACAAACCAAACTGAATTATAGTACTCAACGCAATTACAAGAGAAGAATGCATATCAGATTGTATTCCCCACCCGTTTTCAAATCCTGCGTTCCATGAGTCACGCCATTGCCATAAAAGGTGTCAAACATCAAATTCCTTAGAAAACAGTCAATTTCCCGTTTCTAGCATTTGCTTCCTCTCAATTTCCTTAAAAATGTACTACGACCGGCCATGAAACAGACAGAGTCCCAACTGCTACCACAATTTCAAAATGTCCGCTTTTCTATATCCCGCCTGTAATTCGATCCCATATCCATTCCCCGTGACGGGGGGTGTCAAAACTGCTGACATGACAGGTTATGTCTTGTCCAAAGAAAAAATAAAGACTTTATTTTTCGAATGCATGCCTGCCAAGCAAAACGTGCACTGTACGCGCACCATGCGTACCGTGTACGTGAGAACGTGACCGAATGCGAATGCAAAAGTTGGGCTGGTTCCTTTGCAAAAACTTACTCAACTTGTTCAGCAAAAACTTTATTGATTCCCAATGCCAACAACGCGTACGCGACGCGACGCGAGTCATGTAATGTAATGTGGGGTTCCGGAATTTATCCGATCATAAGACGACGGGCGACCCGTCCAATAAACTTCCGAGTGGACAAAGGAAACGTAAATTGCGTGTAATGTAATGGTTATGCTTCGGGCGACGCCATGGACGCGGGGATAATGTAATGTAATGTAATGTAACGGGGCATAAATGGAATGGTCCCCCGTGTCAAAATCAAAGGGAACAAATAAGATTTCTAGCAGGAAGGCGATGCAAAGAACGGACGTAATTAGGATTTTTCATGAATTTAATTTTTAATTAAGAGGCCAGGAAGTTACAGATCCTGGGGGTACAAGCATGAGTGTGTAATTCAAGACATAGATGTGTCATTTTGAAATTGTGATTGGATAATCCTTTCGGCTAATAGGACGTAATCACTTTTTCTTATTTCCTGAAAATAACCAAACTACAACCTCAAAATCTTGCATATTTTATTGTGCGTTTTCCTCTAAATAATCTATGTTGGAAGCAAAACACTACAAATTTCCATCTGACTTCATGGAAGATAACCTTCGGTACATTAAATTATTTATTCCCAAGACGAATGCGAATGCCTGTCTGGCCTTCGTGGAACCCTGCCCTCACAAGAAGCAATTTCTTAGGCAAATCTCATTCCGCGTGAACAGAGTTCTGATTTATAGCGGAAAAATCAGAGGAAGCGATTAAGGATGACTTGTTTTACAACAGGCCGACTCCGCTGAGCATTTACTCTGTAGTTTCACCTTAAAGGAAATTTTCTGTGCCTTACGCAATATCAAGCGGGACAAGTTGCTCCACTCCACGCCACGCCAAATGTGAGTAAGCAGGAAAACCGCGCGTCGGATTTGACTTCTGTCTTCCCGCCGGCCCGACGCGATGCTGCGGAATGCGAATTCCTACATAGGCCAGGCCTTGGCTTGCGAGAGAATGCAAAATCAATGGACTTGTGTCGGCTTGCATAAATATTTGCTTCTATCAACTCAAACTCACTCGGATTTACAGCTGGCTCCCTATATTCATGCATCCATTTCATCCCATTCTTCACCGAAATCCCGGAGGAACTAATTTATTAAAATGAAGTTGAATGTTGAGTGCTTTCTGCTTCCCGCGCGCGCGGCAACCTCAGCTTTTGGCTTTTGGAGTAACCCACGTGCTCGTGCGTGCCCGCTGTTGTTAAATCCAGGGATTCGAATGCGAAAAGTCAAAACCTCATATCCTGCAAATTCTGTTTGACATGTAATCGATTCGGAATAATTCTACTTCAAAGCCTCCGTAAAATAGCGCAGTGAAGCTTATCTTATTAAATGCCATTTAAATGCACGTATAATAATGCATAAAAATTGTATACACTATAAAATACATAATGCTGTTTATGTTATAATGGAATACAATTACAATACACATAAGGCTAAAATCAAAAGTGCAGATTTTTTAGCACTGTAAAATGCAAAATGATACCACCTGTTTATGACGTGATATTACATGCGCAAAAAACTAAACAGATAGTTTTTTTTCATCATTGAATTGTCTAACGCAGACATTCCTTCGCCTTTGCTTCAATTTTGATTTGAATGAACGTACACCTACTGCGCTTTGAAATCAAAACCTCAAAGGGGGGATGAAATTGATACATACAAAAGATCAAATTCAGATTCCCGCAAATGACGCCCGTTGTTCAATATTCACGCTATAAACATTGAGCACGTGTGTACTATGTATGCACTAGTATGTTACATGTATGTTACCCAGGGATTTGAAGTGGATTCAAATTAATTCCAGGGTACTTGAATGGACTGTAGAAGGTACACAACGTAAAGTAGATGGGAGAACCTCATTATTCCGGATTTATTTCCCCAGCCCTCATCAAAATTACAGGGGGACGGAAACCATATTCATTTCACATGCTGTGCTGTGTTGTTCTGAATTGTATTGTATAGCATGGCATAAGCATAAGACGCGAGAAGACGACGAACGACTTCATCTTATTTATCGTAGGGACTACGGAGTGCTTAATACATAATGGGGTTCATCCCGTTAAGGCACTCGCTTGTTTTGGTCAGTCACGAACTCAAATTAATCACAACTCCGCCGCAATATTAAGCCATCAAGTTCAAATTCCTTTGCCACGGCCTTTGCTCCCTGTGGCGGGAATGTTGTTACAAGTACGTACGTACATAAAGCACAACAACATTATTTCGGATTTAAATGCGGGGGGAGACTAGACGGGGAATTGCATTTGGGGTTTGTATGCAAATTATTGCTTCCGGGGTGAAGGGGTTTGGGATGAGCAAATTGTAAAGGCGAAGGAATGCGTGTTTCGGAGGACTCCTGTTGGAAAACCACAGGAATCTGGTGTCAGTTGAATAGATGCATGGGGAATTACACTATCATTTTAAGTACCTATCCAAATAGTTGTGTTGTATTTAGATAGATTATGACATTTGATAACTAAAATATCCCAAATAAATAGATATTTGACAAATTGTGTTGTTGCATTTAAAAATCCGCGGTGTAACTAAAAACTACGACTCGAAGATTTCAAATCGTGTGGAAAATAGGGCATCAAACTAAATGTCGAATTAAAAAGCTATTAATAGAATTAATTATGCATGACATTTTCAAAAAAAACTTTTTAATCAAATTCCATTTCCCTTTGATTTCTACATTATCATCTTCAGTTAAATCTGAACCCGAACTTTTAATATTAAGAATAATCCTCTTGCAGCCGCAAGCCCATTCCATTTCAGGAAAAGACAAGCAAAGCATACATCTTCGCCTGGAGAAGTGCCGTCGTTGTTGTGATGTGCCATGCCATGCCATGTTAAAACTTTATCTTGACTCAAAGAACAAATGGGATTTTCCCTTTACCGGCATGGACTCCCGTCGAGCTCTTTTATCCGTACTGTGGAGTCTGAGAATAACCTGCTAAAGTCAATGGCCACAGCTACAGCTTCTCTATTCTTCAAGTACCTGCGACGCCATAACGCGCGACAACGACAACTCCATTGCCAATAACAGCCATGGCCGCCCATAATCTGGGATTTCTATGACCTGACTAATACCCAAATTGAAAATACATAGGAGACAATGATAGGATCCTAAACTTCCATCATTAATGACCTGATGCTTTTGTTTAGGATACGGTTTTGCACAATGGACAATGCAATGGTTTTATCGGATTTTATGGCAACAGGTGCTTTGGATCATAGAATACAATTGTATGTAATAGATTAGGGCGTACACATCAAAAACAATGGGAAAAATTGCAAGGTTACTCAAAAACCCCACCCCAAATACAAATTTATCTTCTTTTTGATATTAAACCATAAAATTGACCGTCAAATTACATGTAAATTGTACTTTTTAAAAATTATGCAGCATTTTATCCGGGTGTTTTGCATTATCACGACTAAAAAAAATTCAAAAATACAAATACAGTAAGAGACGACATGTTAATTTACGTAAAAAATTAGCCGCTTAGTTTGAAATCCAGAAAAATTGGTTAGGATCCATAATTTGTGTCTCCTTTCCTGGATAAGGTTAAATACACCAACTGTGGTACTTAAGCCCTTCATTTCTCGTGCTTTTCCCCTTTTCCTCTCAAATGAGCATCGTATTTTCCTCCCCCTCTGTTTTTAATCACCTCTTTGAAGACAGGATCATAGTCATGGCCATGGCATGGCATGGCTGAATGGACCGGACGGAATTCGCCCGAAGCTGCTCCGGAATCCCTGAACATGTCATCCTCCAAAATGCTATGCAATGTAAATGCAGTGCAGGGCAGTGCAATGCGAATGCGGAGAAATACAAATAAAAGAGAAAACTTTTCAGAAAGTTTTGAGCCGAGGCCGGGAGCTTAAAGGCCTCATGACGCCTTCGTCCATCGTCGTTGAAATTCCAAAAATTCTTCACACTCACAGCTCCTTGAGTAAAGGAGGTGGAGGGAAACATGAAAAGTCACATCTAAGATCTTCCTCTTAGATCAAATATTTAGCGAGGCGAGTATAAACATACATACGCACATAGCACATGAACGCCTCGATTCCAATCCAAACCCTGCCCTGCTTTGGGATCGAATGGATCAGCCCTGCTGTTTTACATTCAAATACAACGCATCCCATTACAGGATCCCGGAAGTTGGCCGGCCATGCCATGCGTTCAACCTGGTTTGGAAATGCTTGCATGCTGTATTGAACTTTGCTTTCTCTGTGACCTGCACCTGCACTTGAGCACGTTTGCTACTTTCCCCATGATCCTTAAGGTGGAAATGTTTATTATAAGATAAGATGAAAATCTTTAAAAAATCTAACACTAGATTTGCACAAAAATACACAGAAATGGCAACACAGTTTTAAAACCATCTCCGGGTTGCAGCTGGATGGGTAAGATTGTAAAGTCATTTAAATTGCAATATTGAAGCATCTGTCAAAATGTGAGTTGTAAATTACAGATTATGCAATCGTTTTATAGATAATTAAAACAGATAAACTTGTACTTGTGGGAAAATTATACTAAGATGCAGTCAAACTTTTAAAAAAATCCAAATTTGTATAATGCGCGTCACAATTTTTTTAAAAATTGTTATGCATATTATTGTAGTATTTCAAAACTTGTAATCCTTTCAATCAACCAACCATGCTTCAAAAACAGCGTTGCTCGCGTCGCCCAAACCACGTGCGGAGAAAGCTTTCAAAATCCATTCGCCCATTGCCATAGTCGAAAACATTCAGCAATTCATATTTTCATTTTCATATTCCATTTCTTAAGCTTTTCCCGCCCTACTTCCATCTTTGACTTTGTCCTCCGAAATAAAACACACGCGTGACCCGAAGCCCCAGGATCCCCGGTTTCTTTAAAACATCAAAGAACCCCAGTCCCTTTAACTTCTCCCATCCCATTGTACGGTACGGTACCGTACGGTATGGTACGTACGTTATGGGATTTCCCTTGTGCCGAAGCCGAGGCCTGGCCTCCCGGAGTGAAACCTCTTTTCCCCCGCCCGGACTTTAAATTACAGACTTCGGACTTTCTACTTTCTCCGGGAGTCCCGGTGGGGAATCTGGACGGAAACCGAGTCCAACTGTACGTACTGTACTGTACGGGGGGAGACAAGGGGAAGACAAGACAGGAATTTTGAAATCTCTGGCTTGGCCATTGGAACTCTCAAGTTCATGAATTCCCGCGCCGAGCACCAGTGAAAGCACAGTGAAAGTAACAAAGGCCACATTTCTCAACCCACTCCCAGGACCCGCCTACCCGTCTTTCTCCCCCCGCCCGACAAAAAACCATATATTTCCCACGCGACACAATGCAATTCTATACCATTGCGGAAGAAAACAACAATACGTAACTTCTTTTTTGCAACTTGTGAATACTGGAATGTAACAGACATGGATCGATTGCGATTTCGGAGTGGATTTTGCATGGTGGCATCTAAGTTTCACACATTTTCACTTTTTGGCAAAAATTTCCCAATCTATCCTGGCTACATTCAACATTATGCCATGCTTTCCGTCTGAATTCAAGGATTAATTACTACGCTAAGCCTTAGCAATGCCTAAAAATGAAATCCTTACGTTTTTTCATCTTCAAATCCCCATTTTTTCACATTTCTCAATCCCTTCAATGATGAGGGACTTCCCCGGATTTAAGTTGAGCTTTCGAGGGTGACGAAAGAAAAAGTCGAGGATTTTTACATACGTACGTACGTACGTCTTCCGGCCTATCAACACAATGGATTTCCAAATCTGCAAGAAGCCAGGAATTCTACATGTCGAAAAGCCTTCCCCCATGATTGTGAATAGAAAGAAAAATCACAATCCCATCTTTCACGGCGAGAGCCGAGCCAGGCGGATTACAGCATCCCTAAAAGTGCTCCCGGGCTCCAATGTACTGCACCCCTTTTCCTTAATTCGGGGCTCTATTCGTGTAATCTCCTTAGGAGACTGACTGACTACTACAGCCTGTGTATGCTGCTAAGATTATTCTTGATGCATAATTCCCACTTCGCCCATTCATTGATTTGCTGGAAAGGGATTTTGAGGGCTGTTATCTCTCTAATTATAGGATTCGGNCCTTAGGAGACTGACTGACTACTACAGCCTGTGTATGCTGCTAAGATTATTCTTGATGCATAATTCCCACTTCGCCCATTCATTGATTTGCTGGAAAGGGATTTTGAGGGCTGTTATCTCTCTAATTATAGGATTCGGAGTTCCCTGGATAATTCAAAGATTCTCCAGGACTCCATTCAAATCCATTTCCGCTAAGAGCATCCAAGTAATTAGCAAAGGACGAGAGACGAGACTTAACGTTACGTACGTGCTAACTGCCGCTAACCACTGTTTCATTGGAATGGGCTAATTGTTTTGCTCCTCCTTGAGTATTTAAATCCCCAAGTGGTTAATTTGGAATTTTACGACTGCCTTTCCAGTACATTGTGAATCCGATCTATTATATCCAAGAATACTATACCAAACTATACAGCCATTGTAAAACAAAGAATTAATTAATGATTAATTTACACTATAAAATAATGTAATTTACTATAAAATGTAATCAAAATACAATAAAATTTAATTCAGAGACCCCATTTTTTATCCACTGGATTTAATCTAAATTTCAGAAGGAGTTTCCCAGTACTTTGTACTATAAATTCCCAATTAATTACCTAGACGGTAAACTCAATGGACTGCCAGATTTTGCAAGCACTGGATATGTGGAAACTTTACACAAAATCAGCAGATTCCTAGATGGAAACATGTGACACACTACTCCGTAGTCAGTACTTACGTACATATATCCAAGAATACTATACCAAACTATACAGCCATTGTAAAACAAAGAATTAATTAATGATTAATTTACACTATAAAATAATGGAATTTACTATTTAATGTAATCAAAATACAATAAAATTTAATTCAGAGACCCCATTTTTTATCCACTGGATTTAATCTAAATTTCAAAAAGAGTTTCCCACTAATTTGTACTATAAATTCCCAATTAATTACCTAGACGGTAAACTCAATGAACTGCCAGATTTTGCAAGCACTGGATATGTGGAAACTTTACACAAAATCAGCAGATTCCTAGATGGAAACATGTGACACACTACTCCGTAGTCAGTACTTACGTACGTAACGCAAGGTAAGTTAATTTGTAGGCAAGGCAAGGCATGAAGGATGTGAAAACTGTGATTTACTGCATGAATCAATGGGAGCCAATCTGGGGGAGCCTCTCACTAATGAATCAGGGAAGAGGAGGACGATTAGTTTGCTCATCAAAGAGCGTCACCTGGGGCAAGTTGGCTTCCTGGCTATTACTTGCTGTGTTACGCCCAGCTCAGCTCTACAAGCGCGGCCCTTTCAAAATTAGCTTCAAACTTTGTAAAAGGGTTTAGCAGGTATGTACCCACATGTACCTACCTGCGTTGCGTTTAGCAGGTAGGTACATGTCGGCAGAATCCATGCTTCCTATCCTATTGTCCTTCGCCAGCAACTTAATTAACGCACCCATCATCACCTCCCGTGTACGTACGTACTTACGTGTATTAAAACAAAATTTCTGAATCTCATGTCACATGCGATCCTTAAGAAAGGATGTACAGTACTCACGCCATGCCATGTTATGTTATGCATGTACCTTCGGGGGGAAAGCCATCAAACTTTTGTCTTCTATTGAATAGGAATCCGGAAAACGTGTAATGTTGTATGCATGGAGGGGTCTTTGTATTTCCAGGTGCTGTGGCTGATGGGGAACAGAAGCACAATGTATGATGTACGTACAGTATAGGTTTACATTGTATGTGATCACATTTCGATCAGACTCGTTTTGTGTTGTACGTACGTACAAATTATAATTGTAAACAATAGCCGTATGGTACAAAGACATGCATAATATTACATGGAAATAAACAAGAATCAAGTTATCCGGACAAATTAATAGACAAGAGCTTCAGGGCGTGTGAGCGAATTGTAAATTTACGACAATGGGATTTACGACGACACAAATGTTAATTATTATAATGGTAATACTAAATATGCCTAATTACAGCTTTAATTTGAGTAAAATGTCAGGAAATCACAAGAATAATGGTGTTTGAGGTTTATATTTGCGGATTTTAATAAAATTCAATGCACTGTGATTCAATTTTACATTTTCACCTACATCTTATTATGTCCAAATCATTATAATGCATAAAACCACAGAGTTAATTAATATTTAGTCAAGTTGTTTAAGGACAAGTATATTCAGCTAGGGGTAAGCCTATAAAACTAGGGTCCACAACGCCTGGTAGCTTGGTAACATATTTTTATGCTCGGGCGAGAATTTAAAATTTAAAATTAACGTCATAATAGACCCAACATTCGACCAACTCCAAACACACGGGCAGACAGAAAATGTACCATATGCTAAAGCATATGTGCTCGGTAATAATTAGTATACATTGAAAAGGTAAATTTTTAAAGCATAGATTGTTTTTTAATTTTATAAAGTTTGAAGAAAAAATTGGAATTTTCAAAAAACCCAAAAAACTAAATTTTTAAAATATGATAATATGTGGGCTTGCTGTAGTGTTTTACAAGTAAAGTGCATCACAAAGTGGCATATAAATTGTATCCTAGCATTTTACATTGCAGCATCTTAAATTTAATCATAACATATTTAAGTTAACGGAACAACTTTACAAGTGCATTAGTAGAAGTTGAACAACTCAGCACAAAATGTTATAGCATCTCGAGCAACCAACAACAACAGTTTCACAAAATCTAATGCATTTCATTTTTATTCTTGAAATGAGCAACCTCCATTCCACCCCCAGCAATTTCGGTACAGATCCGACAAATATTTCCCCTAAAAACACAATTGTACTGATTCCTAGTCCGTAGAGCAGCATGTGCCAAAATGACTCGGAAGCATTGAAGCTAGAGTTATCATTTTCCGATTCGTACTTGGTGTGTGCTTTGGCGCTGGACTCAAATACTAGTCCATACTGCTCTTTAAACAATTGAACTGTAACGTCATGCCACATTTTCTCAAATCCAAACATCACCATCTCCGAAAAAGCCCTGACCACAACACCAGAGTTTGGTGGGTAGAATCGCCATCCATTTATTCCGTGAAACAGTTTTTGCTTTCCAATATGACAGACCGACCTCGGCAAATACCTTCCATCCTCAACGTACTCACGTGCTTTGACCCATGCATTTGCAATAGTTTCAATGTACAATTTGAAAAAAATAAAATATTTATTCGTGCTAGCTCTGAACACGTAGTCAAAGAAAGAGTACGGGTCCCCATTAAATGACTCTTCTTTATCATATAATTCGCAATCAAGTGTGGATTTTGAATCCCACGTAATAGACTTCTTGTATATTTGTAAAGTTTCGTTAAACTGATCAAGTTCGCGTTGAGATATAAAAACTGCCGTGTAGCCTTTGGCTGCAAGATCAGGATATGTGTCGATTACATCTATCTCTCCACCCACAATAAAATTACTTGTGTAGAATGCACCGTAATTGATGTTAATCAGCAAAGAAGACGTAATCCAACACAGAATAAGCCATTTACACTTTTTAAAATTCCCGCCCTGGCCAATGATAGAACCACTCA